>JAXQGN010000654.1:0-13428 GCA_037039805.1 Irpex sp. M6601 | reverse complement strand
TTCCTTCACCGTTACCCCATCCACCGCCTTCGGGAGGACACTGCATCCAACCTTGAATTGTATGGTCATCTATCACTATGGGCCATGCGTGACGGTCGTCTGGAGGCTTCCGGCCACAACTGGGTTGAGGGTCAGGGCTCCGGCCCCCGTATCGACAAGAAGGCTGGTGAGGAGGAGGATCAGTACGATGCTATGGGTAACAAGATCGAGGTCAACAAGAAGAAGAAGCTGACCGCGGCTGAGTTGCGCAAGGCTAAGAAGGACCGTATTGCCAGGAGGAAGCGTGGTGAGGAGGTGTTCACCGACGAGGAGTTGTAAAAGTCTTCAGTGCGACTGCACTCCTTTCTTTTCTTCTCGTCTCCTCTTCATCTTTGCATTATCATTATCCTCGTCTCCTGTCTATTTACGCCTCGGATCGCTCATGCTGTTGTGTTCTCTGCAATCGTTCTCGGTCTAATTGTACGCTTCTGTATTCGCTTGTATCCTACCCTAGTATCACGAATTTCATGACTGGCATTTCTACCTCGAAATCTTTGTTGCGCGCACTGCCCGATGACTGCGTCGCCGACCGTGCGTGCTACTGCGGAAGGGCGTGCGAGCGAACATGCCTGCGCACCTGTACACCCGTGTCCGACATATGACGAAGGCTGGGCAGCAGTGAGGCGCTGACTGCCAAGGCAGAGACTGCTCAGTTGGTCGAGTTCTCTATTAAACGTCCGAGTGCAGCTGCCTTGCATCTTTCTTTTGTACTACCACCATCTATCTTGTTTCATCTAGCACAATCTGACGACTCCCCTACGACCCACGTATGCCTGTTTATGATATCTCGACCGCCGAATATGCTGCAGGCGCGGCGAGCTCGTTCTCGAACCACACTGTCTACCTCTTCGCGCGTGATGCACGAGACAGAATCACGCCCAATGAAACACAGAGAACGACATTGATCGTTGCGGCGTGTTACATAGCGGCCATCGCTATTCTATGGTGAGTTGCACACTGGCTATGCGTCGCATCGATACGTTTGAATAGTGTGGCTGATGATCCTCGTCTCAGGCATATCCCGTACCTGACACTGATATGTGAGCACAACTGCCTCCGAGTTTGGGATGTTTTGCTTACGATTGCTGCCTACGCGTAATGGTGGAACTTTGTTTCTATCTCCGCCACAGTATACCCTTTCAAGTGAGTTTGTCAGAGAACCATAAACAAACGCGCAGAATTGACGAAGGAATTATCGAACTAAAGACTACTAACAGTGGGATTTCATGAGGTGATTTACGCTTTCGGGACCTGTCCCAAGTCCACATCTAACATGATTCTCTTGTTTCTAGATGAGCCATGCTTTAATGGGCGGTGAGTCCGAACCGCAAAGTTAGACGACTGGGAAGCTCATGAGGTGTTCCGCCCCACATAAAGTCCTCACTTGCGCCACCATCCATTCTATTGAAATCGACCGTGAGTCTCAAGCGTTTACTCTGCAAACGCTCTCAATTCAATGTACAATCTAGCCGATGAGGGAGGCGCGACCCATATGTCTGGAGGCATTCCTTGGCTAACGCTGCCAGCGGGTTACCTGGGGTCCAGTTTCATTGGTGCAGCCCTTATCGTTTGTGGCTTCGATACAAACGCCAGCAAAGTTGCTTGCTTGGTTCTTGCTGTGTTCTTCCTTTTCTTCCTATGGTGGGCAAGACGAGAAGTACTGTAAGTGGCCGAGCTGTGCGTCTTCAGAACGAATGCTGAACCCTGTACAGAACATGGATCCTTATCTTTCTCATGGCGGGATTAATCGTCCTCTTCTGGTTCGTGGGTGGAGGGGTGGCTTTACGATACTTCGTAAGAATCAGGTCATCAGCGACTGTCGGTCAAGATACTCAAGTACTTCTGCTTCCAGATATTGTTTATGGGCGTTATGTCCTGTATGTACGTCCTCTGGGACGTTGTAGGTATGAATCTACCAAAATCGCTACATTATCCGCTGATCTCACGCGTCCCATATTACAGACGATACAATAGCGCGCAAGGTCAATGGCTCTGACGCCAGTTCGTTTGCCGAAATCTGTGGGTGCTGTCCATCTCAAGGTCAGTTACGTTTTCCACCATTTCTTATTCGCTTTACGCTAACCAACAATGGTCGAAAGTATGGGGCGTCATTTGGCTTCTTCAAGCTGCCGTTTTCTTTGCTGCTGCCATCATTATTGGAATTGTAACATTCAAGGTCAGACCTCGTTGATTCCTCCGTTGCATATATTCTCATTCAATTTGCTATCTGTCGATCTATAGCAATCTGCGGCACAACAAGCGTCAGACTCGCAACACTTTCTTCCTGTCCCTGGATCTCATAGCGCTGCAATAGGGCTTTCTGCCAACCCGACGCTAGCTATTCTCTCCGCTATATGCGCAACTGTCTTTGCCTTTGGTTCGCCACTGGCATGGTAATTTTGGCGCATGCAATACCTCAAACCGTGCAACCGCCGTGTTGAATGTAACTTCGTGCAGTGCTTGATCATTACCCATTAATGGACTTCGATATCTGCTGTATATGGACATTGACTGTACTCACTACTCATTATAACTTGAACGTTTGGTTCGAGCTTCAAGTTGTGCGGATTGCGAGCTGTGTCCATTTATATATAATTAAAGTGGCTTGTACTTGACGCATTAATGGGGTAGTGGTAACCTGGGTCGTTGCCATCGACCCGCCGGGGGTTCGATTCCCCCTTAATGCAAAGCAACTTTTTGTCACTTGGAAGCGGCATTCGTCAACTTTTCACCAACGTTATGTACGTAGCTATAGTCATATGTTCAGGACCGTACGATCGATCTGAGTGTATCCCACGGCGGAGCAGTCTACAGAGCATCACGCTACAGTCGAAAGTATACATATACACCTTTCGCAACCATTGCCAGTCCAATGATGTGATAATTGCTATAGCTACGCATGGAGACCTTCTTACATGGTTTATACTCAGATACACATCGATTTCCCTCATGATGCTCTTCATACATAATACATTCTTTGCCTCACTGCCTCATTTGCGGGCTTGAGTCGCGCCTTCCAGGCTTCGAGATTGAACATCTCATTGTCGTGCGAGCCGACACCTGAGAGTGAATCGTCGTAATGTGCCTCATCACCTTCAGGCTCGAACTGATCCACAGCGTGCGTGCATAGTTTCTGTGAACGGAGGTTTGAGACAGGATGGCCACACAGTGCAAGAGCATAACTTACATCGGCATCTGGATTATCAGCAAACATACCCAGGGATGTCTCAGTACGTACTACGGTGTACCCAGTCTAATAATAAATCACTCACAGTAAACGGGGGCGGGGATCGACACAGACCGGGTAGCGGGAGCGTAGACGTGACACAGTGCGTAAGAGATGGCTTGCAGCCTTCAATCAGAAGTTATTGAGCTAGGCGTTCGGTAAGAACAAATAACCACATACTCGTCTGCATTCCATTTCGGGTCGTTGCGCAGAACCACATAGTGACTTGGGCGTGATGCTAAAGGCGTAAGCCATGTTTTCAATACGAACATCCGTTGGTTAGGTCAATTCCACGTACTGCCAAGAATTCCAGCGTGCGACAAGAGGTAGAAGCTCTGATACTGAGAGTGCACAATTTCAGTGTCCACAACGAGGCCAGGATTACAATTGCCCTTGCTGTCGCCCGAAGACCTGGACAGTGCAATTAACCTTAGCGTTCTCGAGAAGAATACAAAGGAAGTTACTCACCGGTCCACAGGGAAAAATCGGACATGGTGTCTGCCAATGCGGTGTGAGTGTTTATTAAAACTCCTCTTGGTACTCAAGAGAGGGGAATCTACCTTTTACCGACCACAATAAAAACGATCTGTGGCTTGTAGGGAGGTCTTGGGTTCAGAGCCCAGAGGGCGGCTGCGCGTTCGTTAGCAATGTCAACGAAAATTTCTCGCATACGCATACCTTCCACTTGCTTGTTGATCTCGTTGTCCAGCACACGTTGATATTCGCCTTCGGATACACCATCGCGGAAAATGATAATCCTCTTAGGAACGTTACCGTTGAAACGCCCCCTGAAATCGGTGATCGCGTCCTATGAAACGCATTCAGAGTTAAGTCCAAATGTCGCGGACAGACCTTACCCCCAACATCCCTTTCAAATCCTCAATTACCTCCTGACGTGGCTCTTGGCATCTTACGTGAGCAGTGTATCTAGTACATACCGAGTCTATCGAGGCGACCAGACTTGCGATAGATGGTCTGTTTCTGACACCAGGTGCAGGATGACTGATGTCACACCCTAGGTGATGCGTCAATATTGGATGCAGGTCGGGGTAGAGGTGGGATAATAGACTGACCTACAACCATGGAATGTGTCAGACAATTCTCTACAGCGGGAAACCGGAAAATCGAATTTGTGCCGCCAAGTTTGGTGTTGATCCTATATAAATAAGTGAGAAAGAGTATAGAGAGCCTTCGTCCTGACAAACCGTACTTCAATGCAACGTTGTTGCAATATTGATCCAGGGCCGACATGCCGCCTCTATTGTACTTGCCGTTTCTCTGCGTTGGTTCAGACTGTGAATCACATCGTTGTATCGGTACAATAACAAATGGCGTACCACACACTGCGTAGCAAGGCCATAATATACATCCCCCCAATACTTGATTGCATGCCGTATTGGACCAGCCTCCGCAGGCAGTATGACAACTATCATGTCTGGCCGTGTGTTGGGAGGTAAATGACTGGAAGCCTCACGGGCCGTCATCTCCAACGACTGATACGAACATTCAAAGATGAGTACTTTGGGTCTAACAGATGGATTATCAGTACTTACTGCCCGAGGGTTCTGCTGGTTGCCAGTCCGATATAAACAGTTATCGCGGAGGACCTCTGTGATGATCTTCAGACCTATCGCGTACTATCAGGAACGTGAAACACCTACTTATGCCTGCCTCAGGTCGTAAAATTAAACTACATTAGCGTGACGAAGGAGTCAATACGGCACGCACCAAGAGCCTCCAAGTTATCAAGCAACTTTGTGATAAAGGCGTCAACGTGTCTAGGTATGTTTTGTGATTGCGAGTCGAAATCAAGCACAGCCATAGCTTTGATTTCTCTTGGAACGAAGAACTTCTGCCTCATCACATTCCATTGCCCCCTGGCCACGTTCTAAAACATACGGCCACTTCGAAGTGAGAGTTAAGCAGTGGAAGAAAAAGCGTATCAGCGAACCAGATCTCTTTTCCCACCGTACCCAATTTGCGGAGGACTTATTTCACGCCCCTGGATTTGGAGAGCACGAGAGTCGATACGTATGTCGGCATCGTGAATCCAACTGGAGTTGCGATAGTCGAGATGCTAGAGGATGAATTGTCAGAGACTAAATTTCATTGACTCCATCGGACGATCAACGCACTTCTCCTTGTATGGCTTTCTCGATCGAGTCGATTCTCGCCTGGGGTTGTGACACTGCCAGACCTAGGAACTGTCTCATGTCATTTGGAGACAGTTTACGCGAGAAGCGTTGCCCAGCTACGACATAACACTTTTCCGCTGGAAAGATAGCGTCTCTGCCGCTGCTGATGCCAAACGCATCAGGACACGTTAATCTACTTTGGTGGACGCGTTCCCAATAATCCTATTCGTACCATGTCACCAGTTCTATCTGTCTAAAACACGACGAAATAATTTACCTTGATCGTTTCTTCGCCGTTAGGGCCATTAAAGGTGATTGACCCTACATTATAATGAAGGTCTTTGATATCAACCACCCTATGTAAGTCTGGATTCGGCCGCATGTTTATGTTCGTCTCCCCGGGTACAACAATTACCTTTAGGCCTCTGAGGAACGTGCGCAATGAAGATTGCTTAGCACGGCTACCTAATGCGTTTGCCAGGTTTCGGTAGTCCATAACACCTAAATGTTCTGCAGCTAGTCTCAGCAATGATCCTGCCTTGTAGCTAGCAATGTAGTATGAGTTGCTGCGGTGATAGGATAGAGGTACTACGTACAAAGCAGCGGTAGTTGTGTCGACGTTGATCAAATACTTCCCCAAAACTGGGCGTACGCTCCTGTTCGCAATTAGATAAGCTCATAGATATGAGTATTCAGGACCCACTGGAAGAAGCCTGGGAGAGCTTCTAGGCCCCCGGAAAGAGGCTTTGCACGAGACTCAATATAGAATGACCTCGAATGAAGAGAGAATTTATGGTGACTGTAGTCCGGTCAAATTAGATATGTTTAAGGATGAAGTCTTTTGATGCCTACATGTGAGGAGCTTGAGTCACCACTACTTGTAGAAGCATCACTGCGGCGACGTTTTTATTGAGAGGGGCGATATCAGTGGATGCATCAGCAATAGGTTTGCTTCTCTGGGTCACTGTCTCTATCATATGACTGCCAGGTCGGATTAGTTCCTGAAACAGGCTTGTAGTTTGTCATGGACATTAGTCTCATATCGAACACGTCTCTGCGTCACGTACTGGGGCCCAAGCTCGTTGACTAATTTGATGGACACTTCATACTTGCCGCCGGGCATGGTCACGTGAAACTGTGAACAACATTGTCGAATGCGAATTATAGATAAAGGGCACTGCAATGTACACATACCGTTTTGTTCTGGTGTTTCACACTCGAGAACATATTCTTCACTCCGTCGTAGCTAGGACGAGGTTGGAACTCTCGTGGGTTTTCATCATGCATCTTGTTGATGATCTCCATGTAGCGCTGCTGAAGCTTGACTTGTTTTCTCGTTGGTGGATCATTCTTAGCTACACCCTTATGAACCAACTTCACGATGACTGTTTACTTTGGATGAACTCTATTTGAGTGCTACAAGTATGGTGTGCATTCTTACCGACTAGAATAATTCATGAATGACGGAGATAGCCGACGAAGAGAGATCATCGCTTACCGTCGTAGTGATAGAACGTCTTCTTGGGCAAACTGGTAACGACAAATGAGTTAGTCTTGACGGTAACGGGCCTCCCCTGGGTTCCCGGAGCAATGGGCTGTGGGGGCTGCTGGAACGTCGCCATCGTCCCTCGAATGTCTGAGGAGGTAGTGGGCGGAAAGAGAGCAGTCTCACGCGGCGACTCGACGCGTCGTGACCGTGTTTATATATGTTTGCTCAAGCTCTGGTCGAGCTCACCGTCTCTCAACCTGGCAGCGGTGAACTCGATGTCAACGGAACTTCGCGAAATGAATAAACTGCGGACACCAAGAATTACTTCTAGTGCCAGCTGGGGTCAAATGTTCGGGCCACGAGGTGATTCAGGAGAGTGCCTACGCCATTACTTACTGACAGCTTAGGCCAGCCTGAGGGCGGTCCAAGTCCCTTCTCACGCCGACCGAGTACAATAAAATAACCATTAATACCATCCGGTTATATATCTGCTCACTGCGCACCACTGACCGCCTGATACTCTGCATGTAAAGGAGGAGCCATCAATAGCTCAATTGGAGCAGAGCTGGTACTTTCCATCAAAGGTCTCCAACCACCTTCGATGCTAGCGTCAGAGCTGGGATATCGCATGCAGTGTACATCGCTGGTCACTACAGTGTCAGCTAAAACAAGCTTACTGAGCTGGGTACAGACCGTAACAAAGGGCGTTGTAAACATGGCATCCAACCTCTGCTTCACAATACAAAGGCATCATCGTATTAAATAAGCACGAACTCCGGAGGCTATGAAGTGTTGTCGATCAGCAAAAGGATTAAACTGAAGAAGCAGGGACATACCGGATTCCTCGTCTCAAATGCTAACCAATCTCCTGTCCCAGTAGGCAAGAGACCCATTGACCGACACTTCCATAGCCCTAACGCCAGTGTTAGCACATTACAGAGAAAGTATACAAACTTCTGTAGAGCGAGTGTTGTGAGGGCTTTAGGTTCTGGTGCTTGTTTCTTGCCTGCTGGTACAGGTGCCAACGGCGCGAAAGCTAGATGTAGGACGTACGAACGCGATCAGTTCATGCGTGCCCAGGTTATACGTAGCAGAGAAGACGTACCATTGTTAATCCCAGCGAGGTTCTTGAACGGACTGAGCAGCAACATGAACACAATTCCCATGCTAAATATCTGCACCCCTCCTCCGGACATGTACAGCATGAACGCTTGCATAGGTAACGACTTTGCAGGAGAGATGGCCAGATCCCATGCGCGTTTGTCTTTCATGGCTTCGTAAGAGGCTGTCGCATTTGAGGAGGCCTTACTAGGTGCGCTAGCTTTGGACTGTGTAAACTCGTTAGGCGACGTTCGAGGCAGGAATTGGTGAAATCAAGCACAGATGTATGGGTAAAGCCTGGAGGTGAGCGTAGGTTTCTCCATCTAGGAAAAGTCAGTCAGTAGAGTCCAGTCAAAGCAGGCTTCGAACATACTTCGATGATTCCACTGCACTCGACATCTTGTAGGTAGAGACCGTGTCAACTTATTGGCGTAGCGAGGAGAGTAAGAGTCACTGAAGAAGTGTGATCGCAGATATATCGCCTTAGCTCAATGAAGAGGTAGACAAGGTTGGAGTGTAGAGAGTGTGCAGGGAGTTCGAAGGAGACAGTGGTCGTCACCGCGAAGTTCGTACGTGTGGCTCACAAACCCAGGGTCGCCGAGATGGCGCTAGCGCCACAAAACCTATCCGAGTCTGAGCTGATCTCCATTCGATATACTCGTTCGAGAGTGCACGGAGTGCTTCTGGGACAGATACATCACACATGGAGCAGACTATTCGACGCAAGCAGAACGCAAAGAGAGATGATATAAAGAATCCGAACCTAACAACATCTGGCATGTAGACAATCTAGGCGACATCTACTAGTATGATACGAATAGTGGCCAAGGGTATTAATTACAATACGCGAAAACTCAAGAATACTCAACGACCGGCAGCAAAGATGATCTATACACCCGCGACAATCCTAAGAATGGCATGAGATGAGTATATGCGCGGACGATCAGTGAGGAAACACATACTCCTCTGCCTTGTTGAGAGCTTGTACCATGGAGACAACCTCTTTCCTACGGTTAACAACGTACTCAGACTCCTTGAGCAGGTCGTCAAGGACTTCTGGCTTGTAGAGCTCCTGGAGCAGTTCTCGCTGAAGGTTCTCTTTCGAGTGGTTGACCAGGGTGAGCGTAATGGCCTTCGGGACCATGTCAATCATCTCGCGCTTGACGATATTGAAGTACGAGTGGATGAGAAGCTCTGTTGGAAGGAATTAATGACGATTCTCATCCACAAGAACGAGGGAGGCGTACTGATGACCTCGGTCTCCATCGTCTCACGCTCGTTGAGAGCGGCTTGTGGGCGAATCACTGGAGGAGGCTGTAAAATCGAGCAAAGTCAGCCCCGTCGCATCAAAATCCATCAAGAGAAGCTGCTCACAGCGTCCATGATAGCAGCTCCCTTCTTCTTAGGCGTGTTCTTCGCAGATGAGAAGAACGAGCCAAAGAAGCTGGGTTCCTCTTTCCTCGCCTCTACGTCAAGGTCTTTGTTGTTGTTGATCGCAGCTTTGTTGTTTTTGTCTGCTGTCTGAGGCCTGCTAGCGTTTAGACGTTCTGTGACCAGGGCCATAGCCTATACGATGATGAGCTTATTGACGACATCCACACAGAACATCTTCAAACCTTGTGGCCATTTAAGAAGTCAGGATGTGTCGTGTTGACGTAGCATGCTTGCATGCTATGGGACTAGTTAGGATTGCAAGAGCGCGCTCCATAAGGGATCCACTTACGAGACCAAGTCAGTCACGAGCTTCGTAGTCGGATTCATCGAAGTCTTGAAGAAGTTGACGACGACAGCGTTGAACCTTTCCCTGAGAGCAGGGAATCTCCTGAACGCTTGCTATAACATATACTCAGGCGAAATCACTCAACACTCCGCAAGCAGGCACTTACAACTTTGTTCAGAAGCTGCCCGAGGATACGAATCAACTCATCATAGACCAGCTGGCAACACTTCAAACTGGGCTCTTCGAGTCGCTTGATCTGCTGTTTCACGATAACCTCAAAGGCGGCTGTACCAACAAAGAGTGCTGGAGTCGAACCCTGAGATGCCAGTGATTAGGAACATCCAAGCTCCACAGATAATTGTCACTCACCGAGGAGTTATACAAAATGGTACGAATATCGCCATCCTTTACTTGGTCAAAGGGATCTATCGTCTTGATACCCTGGTTGAACAACTCGTGGAACACAAAGCTTATACGAGCACCTCCTGAGAGCTCGTTCAACGACAAGTCGTTCGTGTTACCATCAATCACCGTCCGGAAGTCAGCACAGAAGTCGGTGATGACCGACAACACGATGTTAGAAGAGCTCTGGTCGCCGAGGGCACCACCGAGAGTGATCAGCTCCGCGTTGTACTTCTGTAATTGCTGTGCAATACGGGCTTTGATGTCGGGGAGCGTTGCGCGGATGTGGTGCATGAGAATCTGAGAATTACATATGATTAGCAGTAGTTTATATTCGGAAGGCAGTGACTCACCATATTGAGCTTGCGGGCAAGGAAGGGTGTGCCGCAGTATTGTGATTTGCCCTTGTACGACGGATGATTCTCGAAGAATTCGCGCTCATATTCCAGAGCGGCGGCGATAGACTTATTCGAGTCGATATCGCGCTGGCCACGGTTGACCACAGGAACATAGCCAAGACGCAAGGGGATAACTCGACCAGCGAGGATATCCACGACATCCGTTCCAGCATCCCTATTTCTCGTTTAGAATCGAGTTAGTTCAAGATACGTTGTGTGGCACGTACATAAGATCAATCTTGGTGAGCACACCAATCGTTCTGGTACCCTCTGGATCCACCTCTCTGGCCATCTTCAACCCATCTGAGTTCGCTAAATCCGTGTTTGCGGGCGTGACGGCAAGGATGATACACGCAGGTTTCGAGATATATTTCGTGAGCATGTCACGGATCTGCTTCTCGATATCCTTGGGTTGGTCTCCGACTGGCACCTTCGTCAATCCCGGCAAATCCACAAGTGTCAAAGTAAGGACGTTTGGCGAGAAGATTCGTAGGTTGATGGGTAAGGGTGAAATCCCAGCGTTTTTGCCGGTCTTGGCCTCGGTATCTCGTACAATCTCGTCACGAATCTTGTTGAAATCGTAGAACTTCTGCCCTGGAAGGTGCAAGAACTCGCCCCATTCGTTCTCGTTGGCGTTGGCGTCGGTACCCTCCAGCTTCACTGCACGGTCGTCAGCTATAATATCAATCAAAGCCAGGAAAAGGACTCGCCTTTGTCTTTGGGCGCATTAGGCTGAGCAGCGGGTATCGGACGATTAATGAGTTGCAGAACCTTGGGAAGCGGCTCAGTATCCAGATCTCATTGCATGACCATATAATCAATATACTCACTAGTGGTCGACGCGTGACGATACCCGTTCCTCGAGGTAGGAAATCTCGGCCCACGATGTTCTAATACCTCAATGAGTCTCTTTCAGAAGACAGGAGCGTCATACACACCTCCAGCACGCTACTCTTTCCGCTACTTTGACTGCCCAATACACAGATTTGTGGAAGGTCTATCTGAGACGCGGACGATCCAACGGCGGTGAAGACATCTTGCAGTTTGTTCACGACCGAGACAATTTCTGTTCCAAGTGTTTGCGTCGTCATACTGAAGGTGAAAGAGAGAGGGAGGTGGTGGTGGCGGAGAGAGGAGAATGGAGTGCGTTTCAAGGCGTGGACGCGAGGCAGCTGTGCGCGTCAGGGCCAGCCAAACTCGGCCAAATCAACTGCGCTTCCGATTCAAGATCACTGCACAGTTACTGCGATGAGAGGCACCAGCAGATGAATGAACGGTTTTTGGTCCATTGTTTGACGAAGTATGCATTATCTCAGGAATAAATGAGACCGATTACGCGTGCATGCTACCGCAGAGTGCCACTTTGAGAAACGCGTGAAATTATCGCTACATAATGACATGGCCACCGAGGTTCAGGTCATATCCGACTCGTGTAGTTGAAACAGAAATGTACAAGCTCGCAAGAAAACATCATAAACACCACCAGCATCATAGCTCTACAATCTTCCCGTACCTCACAAGATCAACCATAGTTGAGACGGAAGATGTCGTTGAAGCTGGTATATTAGGGTCAGGCAAGCATCGACAAAACCATGGAACAGAGCTTACACATAATAGCTGCCACTATCAGGTATCAGATGGAAGATCTGGCTGAAGGCCAGCGGGTTGACATTGTCGTCCACCTGGACGAAAGGGTCGGCATAATTGTATAAGGCGCACAATAAGGACTGCACGCACCAGCAGTTGTCCAGTAACACTGACAATCAAGCTTGCAATCGATTCAGAGGATGGCTGCGCGTCCAAGGTCACAACCTTGTGCTGAACCTTTTCGAATGGAAGAGTCTGGGTGGGGATTCAGTAGCGTGTACCATGATCGTGCCAGGTGAGTCATACCGTGAGCTTCTCAGTGATAGCAGGAGCACCCAAGATCTGAGAGCCCTCGAATGTCAACATCGAGTTGGGGCGCTGTGGCGGGGTATTTGAGATGGATTAGGCTCATGAACTTGAGCACGATGGCCATGATATCGACGCACGTAAAGGTTGGACAAGTTGGCACGGTTTGCATCGAACGTCGCGTAGTAGAAGTCAGTGAACTGCTTGGCGATGGCGTTGATGTCGGCCATGGCGAGGACGAGGAGAGGGAGTAGACAAAGATGACTGAGCAGTGAAAAGATCTGTACTCGGACGCGAGCACTATCTTCGATTTCGTAGACTGATAACAAATCCAGTAACAAGCATTCAATTGATGTTTGCCACGCGTTGTGATGGGACTACAAAAGCGGACTAGACTGGCACTAATGTGGTTTAACCGCCAATAGGCCGGATCGTTGCTTTGTTAGTCTGTCTGATATCCCTGATCTCCTGCTGCCTTCTGGTGGGAACAGGCTACCAGGATGGCCGCTTTCAGCCAAACAGCAATGCCAATTGCCCCAGCAGAGCCTCAAGCTCAACGCCCAGCACTGATGCGGCGCAAGTCCTCCGCCCAGAACCTGCTTTCGTCCTTCAAGACTTCCACCTCTACCCAGCCACCACAGACAGCAACATCTCCTCCTCCTGCCTTCCCCTACTCTGGTCTGCCCACCCCTATGGCGCGGGAATGGGATGCGCAATCACTATATTCGGATTCTGTTCCGGCCACGAATGGCGCCGCGACGACGCCACAGGGTACGACGGTCGAGATCCTGCGAGAGTTGGTGAGGAAGCGTATCATCACGCTCACATACCTCCGGAATGTACACGAAGGGTGCGTCCTTAGTTTTTGGTATTATTCCATCTATCTATCTAATGCTAACGATATCACGTCATGTCTGGTCTGTAGACGAAGTCATTGGTTCCATACAATCATGATCACCCGAGCAGAACTTGACCGAGCATTCTCAAATACGACAATGAAGAGTCGGTCAGTCTTATCAGCTTCC
>JAXQGN010000653.1:0-14172 GCA_037039805.1 Irpex sp. M6601 | reverse complement strand
TTGCTCTGTCCTCCGTCCATGTGCCATTAGCGTCTTGCCGTGGTTAGTTGATCGTAGCAAGTTCCTCGATAACCTCAAAGGGAACCCTCGCAAGCCATGGCCGCGGTGTCAAACAGCCCCTCGCTGAACCCCGCGTCCAGCCCTTTCTTCCCTGGTGGAGGTCAGTACAAACCTGCAGAAGACAGAGACGACCGCGAGAGTGTAAGTGCTATGGGCTCTATCGGTCGAGGGAGCCTTGGGATGGGCTACCACCGCCAGAACAGCATCAGTCGCGAACGTTTCGCCACATCCGCGTCAACGTCGAGTGGCCTCTCTGTCTCCCCGACAGAGTTTCGATCTGTCAAATCGTCGCCCAGCCCGCCTTCGCAAGACGGACACGATCACCAGCGCATCGAGCGTAACGGGAGCTTGAACGACTTCCAATCGACCATCAACGAGCTCACGGCTTTTCGACAATCTCCCGCTTTAGGTGGCCAACAAGATAGGCAAGACAGGTTTGGTGATGAGGCGAACAGGGCGTTCGCGAGGTCTCTGGCTAGGGAGTCGAGCATGTCGGCTATCCCGGAAATCCCGCAAGATGGCGACAACAACCTGGGAAGGCCACATACGAATGGGCTGTATCAACAAAACGCGCAGTACAACGCTGTTATGAGCCGCGCAAGAGATAGACTGAACACCCCGCCCGTGGCCGTAGAGATGGGTTCGAGGACGTCCTCGTTCACATCCGCTCAAACCCACTTCGTCTCGTCGTCACCGGCATCGTCTTTGGACTCAGGCAGCATGTTCGCTCCCAGCATTGATCTGTCGACTAGTCTCGAGTCTCAACTCAAGTCCTCACCCCTCATTCATGAACTATTCAATCGAATGGATCGTAACGAGAGCGCGACGAGAGATATACAGCGCGAACTCGTGGACATCGGGCGCAAGGTCGACTTGCTGGTAGATAGACTACTCACTCCAGCAACGAACGCCGTCCCCGAATTCAGCAACCCCTTCGCACCGTCCTCTGCACCGTCCTTCTCGACGCCAGACCTCAGCGGACTTAACGGCGGCCCGCGTGGCTCCATCATCGGCAACATCGCACCCAACCAAGCTGGCCCTCTAGACGACATCACCGCCATTACCAACCGCTTTGGCTCTCTATCCGCCGCTGTCGACCACCACCTCGCGAACATAACAAATGGAATGTCTACACCGCCTCTTCTCCCGACCGGCGTGTCCCCCAACGACCTCCTCCCCAGAGGCAGCCTCGTACCGTCTGGCTCGCTAGGCCATGGCATTTCCAACAGACCCTCTCCGCGTATCCCAGGACCCCCCTCACGCACGTGGTCTGCTGGCAATCTCGATATCCCACCCCTCCGTGGCGGGCCCAATGACTCACCCGCTGGTAGCCTGGGACGAGCTGATGGTGGCTACCGGGACAAACGCCGATCTGTCGCGGCGAATATGTTACGGAGAGACTCATCTGCGGTAAGCTCGCCTCCATCTCACACATACACCATTCCTATCCGTCATATCTGTTGAGCTGCTGAACTAACTCGTACCGTTCGTTCGTTTGTTAGACGGATATCACGAGCGCGTCGTCCCGTGACGGTGGACCGACTATCTCAAAGTGGGATCAGTTGGCCCTGGCACCGGATTTGTTGAGGTCGCTCAGTGCGTTTGGGTAAGTTCATCTTGATTATCTTCGCTGTTCACCGTATCATGGGTTTTGATCACTCATCGCTGAATTCTATGTTTATCTATCCAGGGTGGGTCCTCCTAACAAGATCCAGCAGCGTGCACTGCCCTTCCTCCTTAGGGGGTCGGACATCATCGCCCAGGCGCCTCCAACCCAAGAACGAATCGCAGCATATGTCATTCCGGCCATTCACATCGCCCTTATTCACACAGCTGCCCAGGCACCCCTTCGTGGACCGCTGGTGGTCATGATCTCGACGACGGTAGACCAAGCCACGCAAGCACAGCGGATGATTCGCGACATTGGAAGTCCTATCGGCGTTCGCTCTGCGCTAGGAGTTGGCGCGTCGTCTGCCAGCAGCGACCTCGGCCAGGAACTTCGTCTCTTGCACCAGAACATGCCGCACATCTTGTGTGGTACACCACAGAAGTTACACGCTTTGTTCACTAGCCCTGGAGGAATCTCGGGAGCTGAGGTCAGGTTCTTGGTGTTGGATGAGGTCGACCAGCTCATTGCGAGGAACTTGCAAGACTTTGTATTTACAATCGTCAAGATGCTGCCCCCACCGAAGTCCAGGTCCGCGAACAACGCAAACGGGAACGGGTCGATGTACTCAGTCCTGGAGGGCAATGGGTCGACGTCGTCGCTCAACCCGTCTAGCCTGGGCAGGAGATACTCTACTATCGGGTCCACCACTTCGCTCGACAGGTTTGACAATGCCAACGGAGCTTCATCGGTGGACAGGCAAACCGCGCTCTTTTCCAACACCGTCCCGCAAGACGTCCTCAATCTCGCCACGAGCATCCAGCTGCGAGAGCCCGTCCGAGTCCTGGTTAGACGAGACGGCAACGTCACGCACACCGATAGCGGCTCGGGTGCCCGCGGTCTGCGTCAATTCTACTTGTACCTCGCCTTCACGGCTGGTGGTGGACGCTCTGACGCGACATTGCCGCAGCAAGGATTGGGCATTATTGGGTCTGGTCGAGGAGCCTCTACGAGTGCTGAAACTGCTCAAGCTCGTGAATGGAAGCTCGACGCGCTGGCGGACTTGTTTGACGATCTGGATATCTCACATGCGATTATCCACGTTGGTGGGCTGACGGCTCTCGAGTCTGTCGTGTACAAGTTGGCTTCTCGCAATATGGATGTGGTACCCTTGGTGCGTTATTGATTTGGGTGCAACGATTTTGGTACTTATTATTGTTACAGCACAGTGACATGAATGCCGGCACCAAACTCGCGGCCCTTAATAAGTTCCGCAGCCCATCGACTGGTATTATCAGGCAGTCATCCGCAAAAGTCTTGGTTGTGTACGACGTCGTCGTGAAGGCTCCTGATGTTCAGCAAGTTCCGC
The DNA here is from genome assembly GCA_037039805.1 of Irpex sp. M6601. Lineage (NCBI taxonomy): Eukaryota > Fungi > Basidiomycota > Agaricomycetes > Polyporales > Irpicaceae > Irpex > Irpex sp. M6601. The sequence goes on along the minus strand of JAXQGN010000653.1, from coordinate 11,137 downwards.
TAGTTATCAATTATGGTGAGCTCAATGGTTGATTCGTTCATACTCGATTTTGACCGCTCTGTAGATTTGCCGAAAGCGGTAGAAGAATACGCTCATCGGTAAGCCGCCTTGTTTTACGAGGTCCTTTTATTTGGCTTATCACCCAACTCTAGCGTGGCTCCCGCCATGGCAGCCAATTACTCCCGCCCCGGTGTGGTAGTCAATTTCGTCACCGCCACCGGTGGAGACGTTGAGATGCTTCGTTCCATAGAGTGCTTTTACAAGTGAGTGCTTCGTTACAATCATCTTAGTGTGAACATATTCTGACACCACTTTGACAGGATTAAATGCGTGAGCTTCCTTTTTCCAAATTGTCGCCACGAAAATATACTAACAATCTTAATCAGCCCGAAGTTCCGGTCAGCCTCCGCGACATCGTCTAGCTTGGTCGTCTCCTCAAATTCTGTATCCTTACCAACTGCTTTCTGGTTTTGTTTACGTCGTTACCCCGTTTACGTCAAGATGCGTGTTCCCGTTCATTGTGTTATACCCTCTTACCCATAACATCCTACCGACTGTCTCCCTATCGCGAGCCGGACGTGGGTCTGGTCTTCGCATACTGTACCTAGTAGTCTTTCTCTTTCTGTTCTCGATCTCGTGCTCGATATCTCGCTCTCATCTCTCATAACATCTATATTGGCTAAAATCTACTTGTTACCCCTCGATACGGACTTCTAATACCTTCAATGTACCATCTTCGCTGCAACTTGCAAGCTGTCTGAGTGAGCCTGTTTGAGACGGTCTCCATGCTAGTCGGTGTATCTGACCAACATGTGCCAATCTAAGGTGAGGAGCAGTCGCTTAGTGAGACCGAGACACGCAGAGATTCCGGATATCCCACGCACTCAGATGATATACGGAGGTCCTCTCTCCACTCTTGCGGCGACGAAATCTCGCTGGAATATACCAAGATCTCGCCAGATTCCAGTCCGATGGCTAAGTGACGTCTGGGGGAGCGGATCAGTAGGTATGTCGCGCAAGGCCGAAATCTCCTCACCTGTTATTCTCGGGGTACGAAGTGAAAGCAACAGCTGTTGCGGCTTCGGGTAACTTCAGCGTCGATTCGGGCGACCACTTGCTTGTCGTTCCGATATTTCGTGTGTGCCATATTTTTACCTACGTACTATGCGTGAATAGACGACACGCGCGATGATAGATGGTCCGACTGACCAGTTTATCCCGAGATGCGGTTGCGAAGATGTCCCCTTCGTTCGCCCAGGTACAGTCCCATATAATTCTCGCATGAGACTTATCAGCTGCTACGGGTACGAAACCGTCTGGTGCAATTCAATTCAGCTACGTTCGAGAGACCAGGATGACGATGGCTTACCACCCGCCTCGTTTAAGGAAAACAGCCTCCATGAACGATCTCGAGAGACCGAGACAACATATTTATCGTCGGGGCTGAATGCAACGCTTGTAACTGTCAATGTGTGCCCAGACAACGGTGTGCCGAATGGCTGCCATTTATCTGTATCGTATATTCTGACGACTGCGTGTTCCGGAGATGTGGCCTTGCAAGCCGTAGCAACTAATTTTCGGCTCGTAGACACAGCTAGGGTTATTGACTGAAAACGCGGTGTGAGCACATAGAAACCTCCCGGTATATGACATGTACCTCGTAGCCGTGCCCGAAAACTTTGTCGATCTCGGGCCACAGTGTGAATGCGGCTAGCTCGCCCTCGAATGAGCGTCGAGTTGTTCGTTCTGCATCATATGAAGTGCCCGTCGCCGCTGACATATATTATCGTGAGCACCGTGACGATGCCTCGAGATAAACCGCCATACCATCGCTAACAGCTTTATTTGACAGCCCCAAGGGAGGAACTGTAGCTGCACGCGGCCTTTCCGACTATTTCATTGTGAGCACATAGACTCAACATGATAATAACCTACTCACCACATCGGTAGAGAATTCAGCCACATGCAGATGTTGCACCGTGTCGACGAACTCTCTTGGCGCTTCGAATACGCGAGCAACCTTCTCATCCGCTATACTGACGAATTTGAGAGGACCGAGGAATGCCGCATCCAGGAGATCGTATCCATGCACTTGAGGACGACCGATCTCATGCCATGACTTTGTATCCCCTGACTGGACTTGCCCATGTATTCGCGTGGTTTGATCAACACTGTAACAAGAGCTTTCTAAGTCATAGTCTAGCGGAAATGACATATCCTCGTACCCAGTAGAGATCAAATACTCTCCATTTGGACTCCATGACAAGCCTCGGACGGCCCCTCCATGTCCACCGATCGCGCCAAGTTCCTGCCACTGCTCAATACGTGGACCTTCGCTGTCCGCATTATGAGGGAGACAAGCCCATCGTCTCCAACCTCCGCTCCACCCACAACCAAGGGCTTCCTTTCCATTTCGACTCCAAAGTCCCAGAACGAAACCACCGAGTCTCTGTCCACCCACATCGCCGAAACGATGGCGATTTATCCAGAGTGTTGTGGAAGTGTCTTGTGAGGAGGTAAGGATGGTTGAAGGCGACCAGAGGATTAGGGAAGAATCGGTAGAGGTTGATAGAAGGGTTGGTTCGGGATATTCTGGAGAGGATGGTCTCCAAGATAGGCTTGTTACTCCAGCTTCGTGACCTACTAATAGCGCATCAAAGGTGATGGTGAATTGCTGCTGACTTGAGATATTAAGAAGGCGGATAAGGGCTTTATTTGTGTTAATGATTGCGCTTTTCTTACCTGCTGTTGTCACCTCTGATAGTGATTATATGCCTCTTGAGCGATATCTGACGACCACCTTCTTCAGCATCGGCAAGGTCACCCAGCGACGCTTCGAATGCATCAAGTAGATCGTCGTTCAAAGGAGTAGACGACTGCTCTGTATTTGAAAATGCGCTGGTTTTGAGGCGATCGTAAGGCTCTACGTTCCAAAGACGGATGGTGGAGTCTTGAGAGCCCGATGCGAGAACAAGCGAGCTCTCATCTTCTGATTCGAGTTGTCGGAATGCTAGACTTTTCACCCAGTCCTCGTGACCTGATAGCGAAGCAGAGAAGACAAACTGAAATATGTTGTTTTCGTGTGAGTTATTCGTTTCACCGAAGAAACGAGAAGTGAGCTCACTTACGTCTTGTTCGGAGCGCGTCCATATCTGTATGGTCCGGTCGGTGCTGCCGATGGCTAGTATCAAAGCTACACAAGATACAGCGTCAACGATAGGACAGCGAGGTGTTGACACGTTCATATCTCTTACCTTGAGAACGTGGCAATCGCGCAACATCAATCGACAACGGATATCTGTTCTTCAGGTTGATCGTCTGAACCTCGGAGAGCTCGTCTGGAAACCTCAGCACGCAGCACATCATACATCTATATCCAATCCTACCTTTGTCGGAGCATGAATTTATCTTCCATACTTTGACGAGTGAGTCAGAGGCTCCCGTGATCACCAGGTCGCCGTAAATCGCCAACGCTGATATAGCTTTTCCATGGGCTTTAGTGCTGAAGATAGCGGTCCACTGCATTTCCGTGCGTCAGGAGCCAAAGCACCGCCCATAAAACGAGCAATCTTACCGTAGTTCCGTTGTGTCGCCATAGCTTGACGACACCAGTGTCATCTGCGCTGAGGAGAAGAGTGTCGTTCACGAAACGAACGCCAGTTACAGTTCCTGTATGGCCAGGCAAGGTAGCATAGACACCCGAGTCGTTCTTGTCCTATTCCAAAGCCAAACGAAGTAATTGTTTGTCCTTTATTTCAAAACCAACAGCACTAACCTCGGTGTTCCATAAAGCCACATACGTCGAAGACGCAAACGCGACCAACGAACCACGCACGGCAGCGGCGTTGGGAAACCTATTGGTAGATGCGGAGATATATGCCACCGAGACACTCGACTCTGCCATCGTGAATGGCTAATCCTTTCCTAAAGCACTATTAGTCCGACGAGGTTATGCACTGGAATTTACACTTACACCGTGAAGCCAAGGCTTTGGCTATGATTATCGAACTTGAGAGTGGTCACTTACGAATAGATCGGAAAGATCTTCTTGCAGATCTCAAACTCTCCTGATTGGGTGAACGGCAAGTTCCGGTGTAACCTCCATATCGGTCGATTCAAGTTCGCTGCACCAGCGGTTGTTTGACCACAACCACCACATAGAAGGTGCGCTGCTCATCCATCACAAATATTTCTAGCAACCTAAGATTTATAAGAGGATTCAGAGGATGGGGATACTCGGTATCGGGGTAGACGTTGTGCACCTGCCTCGTATAGCTGCTGTCATCAAGAGGAGAACGGCTCAGAAACTTGCCTCGCGTATATTGAGCACGTATGAGTTGGAAGATTGGCAGAAGGTAGTATCCCAGGCGGATCTAGCTCAGCAGACCAGGTTTCTTGCAGTTAGGTAAATGATGTAGTCTTTCAACCTCCTAGCCAATAAAGTTTGCTGAGACGTTCTTACTACAGATGGAGTGTGAAAGAGGCGGCGTACAAGGCGTTGTACCCACATGTCGTGCCTATCTGGAAGGAAATAACGTACACGGGCTTCGATGCGAGGAGACAAGCTAAACCTACACTGGAATACAGGCCGTTTCATCCTACTCAGGCAAAAATCGGGAAGATACACTGTTCGGTCAGCCATGACGGGGAATATGTATTTACTTCTGTACTTGCCGAGGAACACCGTAGCAGCCTCAGCTCATGACATAGCAAACTCACATTCTCGCTCGACATACCCAAAAACATACGGGAACTTAAACTGTCAAATCATGCCTCATTCGCAGTAAAGCTAGGCCACCAATCCGGACGCCAAGGCCTAACAGCATACTTACTACCACTCGAACTTCCCTCCTCCGATGCAACCTCAAACTCCAGGCTAGCACGATCCTCTTCAACCGCTGAAACGTGCTCGAGTCGAAGCAGCGCAAGTCCGACGCCTTGTGTTGAGCTCAGAAGCTTGCCTGTGCCTCTTGGTCTCACCTTTGGCGACGCGCCTTCCGTGGTGGATTTGTTCACGGCTTTGATGTCGATGTCGGAAGGGAATGACAGGGAGTTTGGTGGTGTGGCTGTATTGCTGTAAGATAAATGCAATGAGTACAAAAGCCGTAGTGTGAGGGTTCTCTAGGACTCACGAGTTTACGATGGGTTGTATGTGCACGGGGAATATTCGCTTGCGGAGGATTCCGGTATGGTATGTGCGGACGGTCAGCTCTTGTCCCACATAACAGCCCTTCCTAAAGTCAACTGTAACATTCCGTTTTTGAGAGACCGATTCGCGTTACGAGTGTAAGGACACTTACGTGCACCCATGATGTCAAGGTTCGAGTCCATAGGGAAAGAGTGAGTGGGGATTATGTCCGTGTTACCTTCGGGTACACCATGTAATATCCGATGAAGAAGGTAGTCCTGCTCAGTCGCAGTATCGTGTGTCGAACTCTCTCCAGCTAAACGTACACATACATGTCACAAGATGCATCACACCACCATAGCAAAGAACTCACGTTTATCACCCTTCCTCACCACGAGCCTATGTCCCATCCCCACAGCCCGTCTATCTCTCAGCGCACCACCGACAGACCCCCAAGGCCATTCATACCCATCACCATGCTTCCACACAGGCTCAGCGACACCGCTTCTTGCGTTCGCCCATTCTCTCGCAGTTTCCCAGGTCTTCTCGTGCTCCGAACCCCAGGCTGCCCAGACGTCGTATTCGTCCGAGACATCCCGTAGGCGGACCTTTGAGCGGAGGACGTAGCGTTTGAGGGTTGTTAGGAGAGGAGGTGCTTCTGAGGGCCGGGAGTCGTACTCGATGAGGTAGCCTTTCTTGCCTTCGGGGGAGGTGTGGGAGTGTATGAATGCATCGTGGAGTACACGTCCCTGTGGAGTTAAAAGAGATCTAAGAGATTGTTAGGACAATACTTCCCGTACAAGGACGTACTTGAGCGTGTAAGAATGCGGTATAGAAGTGGAAGTCCCTCGAAGGCGGAACACTAGACGCGATGACCCCGTTCAAGAACTCTCCAGCTTGACTCCCTGTCACAGACAACAGCGCTCTATGTGGCACAGGGGCAATAGTAGGCGTACTCCTGACCAGCGAACGTACAGCAGCTGGCAAGCTCATCGTAGTAGTTGTTCAACGTTCACGACCTTTGTCTTGCATGTTCTGTCATGGCTGAGAAAGCAATTACTGAGAGGGTGCGACGGAGCGCCCATACTGCTTACACCTGAATAGTCCGAGCAGATCGTTATTGCACTGTGCAGCCCTTCGTTCTTGCCACCACCACCATCTCACCTCCTTCACCGCGCCCGGTCGACCCTCGCAAAATGTCGATGTACTGCGAGCCTCTGCTCGCGGCGCTCAAGGAATGTCTCCTGCAATCCGACTGCGTCGTGAAACAAGGGCATTTACCGTCCGAATGTCTGCGGGATCATACGAAGGAGTTGCCGGAGCCGTGTTTGGCATTGCGACAGGCGACGTTTGAGTGCAAGAGGGGGATGGTGCGCATGTTATAGACTGCTTTGTACAAACGAGATGTATCTAATGAAGATGATGTGGTATATGTAGCTCGACATGCGAAAGCGGTTCCGAGGGAATAATGCAGGTGCCGTCGCCCAGCAGATCAAGGATTCTGCGAAGACGGAGGCAGAATCCGTCGATTCAACACGCTCAAGCTGATGATAGCATCGCCTTACTACCCGTATGTAAGGCGACGGCCCTCGCTCATGACAAGGATTTATCACTGGGTTTATCACGATGTACTACCAAAGTATGTTTCGGCAAGGAGCAATTCCCTGTATTGTACGATAATCTGCTCACTATAGAATACCTTTCAACACCACTTATATGCATCAGTGAATGGAGCCGCACAATATAACATATTGAAGCTTGGTAGATGCACATCAAACTCACCCTACTCTCCAAGGTGCTTTACGGCCGTTCCTCCTGTTCCATAGCCTCAATACGGCTTACGAATTTACTCTTGCAAGTGAATAGCACTACAGAGAATCTAATTGCTCATTTACATGGGTTCTATTCGAGTTCTATTACCCTTCACGCCCTGCGTCCCATTGAGTTGTATATATAAAGACCTCCTGCCGTTGTACAAGTAGCTGAAGTCAATAAAACCGTGTCGAAAGTGATACATATAATCTGTCACGCCTACAAGCTCAATACAAGTGAGGTTAAAAGTGATTTTAAGGATCAATAGCAGTAAAAAGCAAAACGAGAACACGCTCAGGACGAAGCTGAGAGCTGAAAAATTGGTAATGCGGCATTGATATGGAGGCAGAACACGGAACGCCCTAGTAAAAGGCGAGGGCGTTGTCTGATTGCACTGCCCCCTACCGCTGAACTATACTGTGGAAGATACAACCATCTCGACAGAGTTTTGCATTTTGTTCAAGTCGCGGGCGCGTTGATCGAGCCGAAGCAGCTCTGATCGCCAGGCACAGCAGAGCTCAGTGGTATACGACTAACATTGTTATTCTCAGAAATAAACAGAACGACATTCAGGACTCAAGATTGATGTCTACAGATGAGAAACTCAAGATAGTCGTCTCCTCATCTCTGCGGAGCATCTTCTCCTCAAACAAAGCAAGCACGCCCATATCCTCCTTCGACCTCCTCACCCGTGTCATCTCGTCCGGTCCACCTCCCGCAGGGCTCCTCCCAGGCCCTGCACCCCTCCCTCGACTGCGCCTCACCGACCTCAAGAAGTTTGAGGCCGTATTGGAGTGTCTCTCGCAAGAATGGGATGCAGGGCGGATAGTGTTGTCCAAGGAGGAGGGAAGTGGTGAGGTGACTGTGCTGGACGTGCAACTCGGACGAGCGAGCAAGCGGGTGGAGGCTGTTGTCCCGCATGGGAAGAAGAGGAAGAGGGTGGTCGATGAGGATGCCGACTCTGCTGCGGGTGATTTGGAGGAGGAGGAAGATGGCGGTGGTGCGGGCGAGGAAGGAGGGAGTAGGAAACCTGCGCCGTCTACGTTGAATAGTCTCAGCAAGGAGATGAAGGAGGTGTATTCGCTTTTGCAGAGGGGTACTGCGAGGGGAAAGTTGCTCGCTGAGCAGGTGGGCACTCACTCCCAAACCCTTTCTTGCCGTCATGCAATTATTCATCACCTCGTGTCTAATCTACTTACAGTTCCACTCTTCAAACACATCCTTCGAGCCCATCTGCACCTACATCACCAAAGACGAATGCCTCAAACACCGCCGCTCCCTCCTCCCGGACCCCTCCCTCGCACACACAGTCACCATCTGCGATCGCGTCCACTTCCGCCCGCTCATCCGCCCACACACCGACCCCACCCTCGGTCACTGCTCCTACCTCAACACATGCTACTCCGAACCCACCTACGCGCAGTCCCCCTCCATACCTGCGTTGCCATCGCATAGACAACCTGGGGGCTTTGGCGTGCAGGGAGGCTCGAGCGTGACGCTGCCTAGTGGGTTGGGAGCGGGTGGGAGGGGGAAGGAGAAGGCGCCGTGTCGGTATTTGCATTTTGAGGTTGATTGGACGGAGAGCGATGGGAATGGGTGGGTTGATAATAGGCTTGGGGAGCCGAGGAAGAGGATGCATAAGTTGGGGATTGGGTTGGGTCCGAGTGGGAAGGAGACTGGGCTGGTGAGTTCTATTTTGTGTGTCCCGAGCTGGGTGCGTTGGTGCTTAAGGATGCTCGTGTGTGCAGTTACCCCCGCAGTGGATCAACTGCGATGTCAGACGGTTCGACTATTCTGTGCTGGGGAAGTTTCACGTTATCATGGCCGACCCGCCTTGGGACATCCACATGAGTGTACGTCAACACTATCTTAATATTCCAGACACATATACCATAATTAAGCTAACGTTCGTTATGATTATAGCTGCCCTACGGTACTATGACAGACGACGAGATGCGTTCTATGCCCATACCTATGCTCCAAGACGAGGGTCTGCTCTTCCTCTGGGTGACAGGACGAGCGATGGAGGTGGGTCGAGAATGCCTCCGCGTATGGGGTTACACGCGAGTAGACGAGGTAGTCTGGGTGAAAACCAACCAGGTAAGCCCGTCGTCCCTCCTCTCATCTTCACTCACTTCTTCCCTCTAACAACGCCACCACAAAACCCGACAGCTCCAACGTGTAATCCGCACAGGCCGCACAGGCCACTGGCTCAACCACACAAAGGAACACATGCTCGTCGGCGTCAAAACCGTCGTCGACGCCTCCACCGGCAAGCTCAAGATGCCCGCCTGGGTGAACCGCGGACTCGACACGGACGTCATCGTCTCCGAGGTGCGCGAGACGAGCAGGAAGCCCGAGGAGGTGTACGGAATGATCGAGAGGATGTGTCCTGGTGGACGGAAGATTGAGATCTTTGGGAGGAGCCATAATACGAGGCCCGGGTGGTTGACTTTGGGGAATCAGTTGGGCGCGGATCAGATTTTTGAGGAGGATTTGGCGGCGAGGATTAAGGCGAGGTAGGTTTTTGTTGTGTTTCTGCTGGGTTTGATTTGAGAGGTGTACTTAATCGCTCTGATGTAGGTACCCTGATCGTGCGGCTGGTCTGCCTCAGAACCCGAACCTCTTGAAGAAGTAGACGTGGTTATATGCACTCGTCTGGGACATAGGACGGAAATGGACCGCTTTGTCATTATGCGCTTGTATTCGTATGTTGTGTATATCTCATGTATCTATAGCTGACTCTTGGACTCTTGGACATTGAATGCCAGCTTCTATTTATACATATCCACCACACCTATCCATCCTTCCTCCCCTTCTACCTACGGCACCACCTCTTCCCCCTTCCAATCCCACACTCTTCCCCTCTGCTCAACCCGCAAGTCCCCTACCACACCCGCCAAATACCCCGCCGCCCTCTCCGGCTCAAACAACTTATCCTTCGGCACGCCACCCCAAAAGTCCTTACTCAAGTCCGTCTTGACCGTCCCCGGATGCACACCGACGCATATAGCCGGCGTCTTCTTGCGCTGGAGGTGCAGGTCGAACGTGCGGATGACTTGGTTCAAAGCGGACTTGGAGGCGCGGTAGGAGTACCAGCCGCCGAGGCGGTTGTCTGAGACGGAGCCGACGCGGGCGGAGATGTGCACCCACTTGGAGAGGACGTCAGAAGACTCAGAGGAGGGTTTGGAGGAAGGGAGGAATTGGGAGAAGTGCTTGATGCAGAGGAGATGCGAGATGACGTTGACTGCGAACGTTTGTGTTATGTCGTCCTCTTTGAAGTCTGAGGGTTGGCGTTCGGGATGGAGGACCCCGCCTGAGAAGAACGCGGTGTGGACGTATGGGCGTTCATTCGCGTTGAAGGTTTGTTTGAGCTGGTGCGCTGCGTCTGCAATGCTCTTCTCCGAGGTCAGTTCCATGGGCAAAAGATGGAGTCTCTTGGTGTCGACGTCGGGTATATCTGCAAGGATGCGGTCGCGGACGTCGGTTTCGGACGAGCTGCGGTGGGTTGCGTAAACGGGGAGGTTCGTTGTGCGGAGGTAGTGTCTGGTGAGGGCTAGAGAGAGACCTCTGCTGGCTGGTGCGATGAGCACGAAGGGGCGTGCAGAGGCCATTTTCTATTATCTTGGATGCCGTTGGGGGGCAAGGAGGACAGCGCATATTATTGATGCTCGCTCGCAACTCTCTCGATTCGGATGACCTATATCACGTGTAGAGGTTCTCACCATGCCAGTAAGTACTTGCGGGTACGTATACATGGATCACATTTGCAGCACTGCAAGTCTGGATCACTAGCGCTAGCAGCGCAAAAGCGAACCACTATGAGCTTATAGAAGGGAAACGTAACAAGTTCGAAGATCCAGGGCACCTATCACTGGCAGGCGATGCGCGGTTCGCGAACGCGTTCCGTTAAACCTGTGCACAACCTCCCGGATCCCAGAGCTGACTCGAAGAACCGTTCCAACATTCGACGTTCAATCTAGATGCATAGAATTCTCGAACAAGTCTTTGCGTCGAAGTCGCATCGAAATTGTCCCAGGTCTCAAGGTGAGTCGTTCGAGGTGACCGAAAACGGAAGTACACTTACTCTATATGGCAGGTTGGTTGGTTTTGGAGCGAGAAAGTCACGTTTTCGAAGTAAACAGTCTCGATCGAAATGGTTCGAATGTATAAAATCCCCCGCGCCCGGCTCTCCCT
>JAXQGN010000652.1:0-12688 GCA_037039805.1 Irpex sp. M6601 | reverse complement strand
TTGATAGCACTACCATCTAAGGCAGGAGAATTGCTCGCGAACGCGCGCTTGAGAGCAGGTCACTCCCTGTTGCAATACGACCCTGCCGATGTGCTCTCCAATCGTCGATCCTACGAGGGAAAAGACCATGCCACAATTTGAGCAACCGTGGGCCACAACAATAATTCATTTAGCAGGGTATACGGGTAAGGTTTCCCTCTGATGGCGATTAGCCTTAGTATATACAAGTAATTACATGAGAGGTGCGTAACCAATATATGCCGATACTCCCGATCTAGGGGTTCGTACTACTCCCTCATCTATCTAAACTAAACCAGAGTAGACAGAGTAGATGCGGATAAATAGATGCGCTGCATCGTTGTGACGGTCTAAACCAGGCGATAGAGAAGCCAATCACCTTAGGAAAATTCTGGGTCAACACGCTGCATGTTAAGCAAAGTCGCTGGTGTCGAGGGACGAGGCTGGCGATGAAGCCATGGAGGAATAGGCAGCGGCGACGCATCGCGACTGGACCTCGCCGAGGGGCTCGGTGGCCTGACATACTTGGGAGATGGAGGGCAAGACACGTGAAAGTCCTGTGGAGGTGGGACATGTCGTATCTCCTCGACCCATCGGTGAACCCGATTCGGCTCATCCTATACTAATGTGAGAATGCTATATTGAAGCAGGAGCTAACGACTCACAGTTGTATCGCTGTCTTCGTCTATCTCCTTGACCCTCTCCTTGTCCATGAACCTATCGAACGCCTCAAGCGCATTGGCACGCTCCTCTTTACGTCCGAGTTCGTATCCCTCCTTGAAACCCTCCTCACGGCCAACCTGCTTTCCTTCCTCAAATCCACGCAGTCTACCTGATGCAAGACCTTCGGTACGGCCAGTATGTATGCCCTCGGCCTTTCCCTCCTCGTACCCTTCGGCGCGGCCACTCTCGTAACCCTCCGCTCTTCCATCCTCGAAGCCATCCTCCCTGCCATCTTCATACCGCCTTCGCATTTCCACCCTTATGCCTTCCATACGACCTTCTTCACGTGCTTGCCACTCTCTCAGCGCCTGTTGTGCCTTCCTGGCAGACTCTCTAGCGTCTGATGCGATCTCCTCTGCCTCCCTCTTCAACCGTTCCAGTCTCTGTACTTCAGCCTCGATCTTGCGCACATCACGCTCAGCGGACTCGGCTTGGATGCGGTATCGGGTGATCTCCTCTCTTGCACGAGCGGAATCGAGTTCGGCTTGGTGCCTAGCCTGCTCAGCCACAGCTGCACGGGTTGATGAATCCCGGGCACGAGCCTCAGCCGAGCGTGCACGCTCCTCCGCTTGATCTGCCCTTCGGATTTCGGCCTCCAAGCGATCGCCCGTTGTGCGCAAGACCGCCTTGAGTTGATGTGCTTGGCGCTCTTCCTCTGCCAGCACAAGAGTCAGGATGCTGGCCGTGTCGCTGTCCTTCTTGGTCTTACGCGTGTCTTTGCCACGGTCGCTCTTGCGCTCTCGATCTCCGCTGTGCTGAGAGCTCACGGACCCTCGGCGAGATTTCTTGCGACCTACGAGACTACGAAGAATACCTGGGTTCTGTAACATCTCACTCAGAGGTGTAGGGGAGGCCGTAATGTCCTTGAGCTCGATCAGCGGGTCCAGCCTGAACACGAAGATATAATCAGCTATATAACCAATATTTTGATAATGGGCGACCTACTCGAGATCGGAATGATCGCTCAAAGGGGACATGGTATGGGATAAGTCGACTGTTGAAGGCATTGCTGAAGGTCCTATCTTCAGCTCGAAAGCTGGGCAGTGGGTGGTCGTGGAGAGCAAAGTCGACAGCATACCACCAGTCTGACTGCCGAACCCGTTTAATAAAGGGAGCATGGTTGGAAGCCTCGCTTACCGACATGCAGTCTACACGTGTCCATGCTCGTTGTGTTGGCAGCCCTCTTCTGGCCTAACAAGGGTACAGATGCCCTTCATGGCGGATCACATTCCAGGGGAGGGAAGAAAGGTTGAGTCGTCGTCAAATCACCTTCAATGTTCGGAACGAAGGAAAGACTTCGACAAAGACGGGATATGTTACCATAGACGGTCTTTTCTGAAGCGCCGGATGCCGGAGATAAGCGAGTATTTAACCTTGTCTCGACAGCAAGGTTCTGTAGCATATCCACAAGTGTACTTCAGGATTAGTTGATTGTGTGGGTTAAATGACTCGCGGGGTGCCGATGATTATGGCCGAGCTGACTTTCTCCGAGGTGCATCAACTTTGAATTGTTTTGTCGACGCAGATCGATATATGTATTGAGCCTGAGTTACGTTTACCTGAAGTCTATCATTCTAAGAACCAGCATTGGTCGATTTGAGCGGGTACCTGCTGACGGTTGTAGCCTCCTAGAAACGTCAAAGTTCTGATGTGCTGAATTATTACACGACCTTTGAGATTCTGGCACCAGTATATAGCCCCGGTGTGCTACCTCAGATCTAGGCCAGCGTAGGAACCCACATCACTGCGGTCCCAGACTATGAGCATCCCTCAGTCACTCGATAAGACGGTGTTTCAAGTGCCTGCAGCGCGAAACGAGGGGATTTTCAAGGACAGGAAATCTGTACCTACAAGTGAGTCTCACGAAAAGGTAGAGGTTGACTCTCGCTTATTTCTCATATAAACCAGACGTACCAGCAACGCCTTCCTATCATATGGACAGGGCACCTGGTATTCAATGTCCCCGTATTACAGGCCACGATTTGATGTCCATGTTCCCTGCGCCATCCCCCTTGAGCTTCAAGCGAAGAGAGACTCGTTGTCGAGTATTCGAGCAACAGGAGCGATCTTTCTTTGCTCAGGGTGGTGCTGCGCAGAAGCCCGCTCGGTCAGCAGACATGATTGAACCTGCCCCCCATTATCGCGACTGTGCAGAACAAACGTTATCCTCCGAGGAGCCTGCAAACGGTAAATGTTCTTCGGTATTGCATGATACAGGTTTCCATCGCCAGAGACTCAACAATTCGCAGCTGTAGAAACGAGTAATTCGCGGACCGTGAAGACTGTTGAGAGCTCTTCCGCTTTGGCGCATGTGGCCCATGATGTCCCCTTGGGGCCACATACAAGCGGGGCTCGATCAAGGCGGCGAACCCACGCAGCCAGAAATAGCACCGCGTATGACCTGACAGGCAGCAGGAGCTCGAGTACGACACCTACTGTCAGCTATACGCGAAGTATGCAACGCGCAAGCCGCAAAGTCCCATCAGCGTCACGAAGGCCTTCCAGCCTTAAGATGTCGGTCGCTAACAGAAGAGAATTAGCAGCAACACAAGCTCGCAGGGTGGATAGGGATACGGGAATTACGTGGGTGGAGGTAGAATATCGTCCTTGGGACCCAGAAACTGGGCCACATTATTCCTTTCAGAACATAATGACAAATTAGAATGGATGGGCTTACACATAGTACTTTGCCGAATTCTTGATCCAGATCCTGCACTGCACGACAAACTACGTGAGCTACAAATTACACGTTGGCATGATTGGTGGCTTCAGGCGAGTGGACTGTTTCACGAAACGCACTTCAGCGCGGTTCGGTTTGGTACAAGTCGGAGTTCTAATGTTAGAACTGTCCAGACTCCGGTGGCCAGGCACATCACGATTAGCGTCCAAGATCGATTCGAAATCAATTTCCATACATAAACGGCAACTTTGATTGCGTAGAGCGCGAGGCCGTTGGCAGTTCGGTAGTATTTGTGATGTACTTACCAGGTCATACGCCAGTCAAATACCGTATTTAAGGGTGTTGCATGGCTAATGAGCGGCGTATAGAATGAACGAATCAAACTACAGCGCTGAATCGACTGGATTTGTACGTTATGATCACAACGACCGGCCAATCAAGAAGAGCTATTCTTCCCCGAGTTTACATAGAGCCAGATGCGAATGTACATCTAGTGGCGTTCGGTATCGATTGGTAAATACAGTCCGTCTGAAAATATAGACCAGTACCATTGATCATTTCCTGCCGCCTATGACACATCTTGCTTATACTGCCATGGAATGTAAGTGGGTCAACGGATGTCACTCAATTTAGCAGGTCAGAAACAAACTTCGACGCGGAAGGTAACGAAGCAAGGTCCATTCAATCTTAAACCGCCGACTTAGTCAATATCAAACCCTCCGGTGCAAAGTGCAAATGTTCATTCAGGCCGATTTCCGAGTATACATGCTGCTGCTAAGGCCTAACCTACAAACGAACAAGTACTGATACAATGGCAGGGCCTGCTTAGCAGAGAACCGCTTTGTCGTGATTGCGACCCCTAGCCGAAGAAGCCCGTGCTGCTGTGTGGCTGAATACGCGAGCTCCATCCATGTCAACAAGGTGTGTAGACGTGTGGAACGCTGCGATCAAAAGCGTAGGCAAAGGCAAGCACGCTTTCAGGCCGGACAGAATGCTGGTGACCAGATGACGGTAGCGAAAGAAGACGTCGTCGTCATGTGGCTGTTGTGCCGGTTATGGAATCGAGAAATGTTATCCAACATATCGTATCTTGATGGCCCCAGCGCGATTGCGTGCTTCAAGGGCTATTAAAAATTAGTACTGTGTGTAGTGATAGTGGCACAAAGGGTTACCTCGGAGTTCCTCTGCTTCTTCACGCTGCTCGTAGTCGAGTACTAGTCGCTTGAGGTGTTGTTGCTCGACCTTGTCCTGTAACTGAGCAGTGCGAGTTTGGACAGCCAGAGCTGACTCTGCCGGTATAGCCAACTGTTTCATCTGCGACAACCAACGGATGAGGCCGGAAAACAGTTCAGCGGTGTCTTACTGACCTGTGGCTTATTACCGCGCTTTGTGAACAGTGTAAACTTCATAACCCCCGCTTGGTCATCCTGGGGGCCATTCGTTGAATCCACTCCGTCCTCCGCGTCGTCTCCGCGTTTCTTACGTACGACCGGGGGAGGTACAGTCTGGTCCCACAAAGCCAGGGCAGTTTTCTTATCTACCTTTCGCGCATCCGCGGTGTCGGTCACCATCTTCGCGAGCTCCTTCGCAAACTCAGCGTCATCCTCTTCTGATGGACCGAGGACTTCCAGGGACCCAGACTTGAGCAGAACAGCTTCGGGAGAAGGAGCGCGCTCATCGGTCTACACCGCGCGCTGTCAGATCCCGTCATGCTATCTTATCTGCTGCTCACAAACCACTCACCGGCGATTCGGGACCTCCGTCGCCGTCTTCTTCATCATCTGCGTCGCGCCGAACGTCTTCGTCATCGTCGTCGTCGTCGCCGCTGTCGTCACCAGTGGTCACTAGATGCAGAGCACTGAGTCATCGAAGCATCATGCGATGAACCGTGTACTCACGACCCGCATTTTGCAAAGCAACATTAAACATCTCATCAACGGCAATTGCAGCTTCCTCGAAGGTTTTAAAGATGACGGCTTTCGGTCTCACAGCCTTACGGCAACGTCAGCCTCGCGCAGCAGGCACAACGCGCTCGTGCTCACCTCGATGGAGTCGGACAGCATAAACTCGACATCCATGGGTAGTGGGTTCTTGCACAACACGTACATCTAAGGGACGTAGATGAAAGAGACATCAGCCATTTTCGACATATACAGATAGAATGAATATCACCTGGAAAAACGTCAAGAAGTTATCCAGTCTTTTGAGATGCGGACCGCGGTCGAAACACATGCCGCAGGTATCGAGAAGCACACAAACGAGACGAACGCGGAAGTAGTCGTCCGGCATGTCCAGCGGCGTTGCCTGTCCCGGCAACGGCCGTCCTTCAGCTGTGTACACAAACAGGCAGATCAGCGCCTGCGATCCTGCACCAAAAAGACATGAGGCTCACGGTGGCCGAAAGTAACAAGAGACCAGAAGGTATCGAAGATGATACTCGAGCCGAAGAGTCGATAGATGTACAACTCCCCTAGATACTTGATGGTGGCAAGGCGCCGCTGGTTCATGTTGTACACGTTCTGTTCCAACCCTCTTCTGATGTCTTCGAGAACTTGGTCTACGACGGCTATGGTGAACGCCGGATAGTATCGTGAAAGATCGTAGGTGAGCATCGCAAGAAGTGCAATGTTGCTGTATTTGACTTTCCACGGCTTGGTGAAGACTTTGTGCAGAGTACGACGTACACCCTCGTCGTTCCAATCGAGTTTCCTAATCAGCCTGAGAACTTTGTCAATCGTTTTCTTTGTCAGGACATCATAGATAAGATGACGGATGAAGAGCTCCATAGGCGTGCGTTCTTTCTCTTGTCTGGCAGTACGCTCAGGTGGATTTGCCTGTATGCAGAGATGTTAGCTGTTCTCGTCTATTTGCGGATAGTTTCACACATTCACAAACCTGGTAATAGGCATTCTCGAGCAGAAGGAGCTGACGCTGGTCCAAGTGTTGTGCGCTTTGTTTTCTCCTCATCAATTCGATCTGGGTTCTTCGGTCAGCACCTTCTTGGATATTTCGCCGCAATCTACTCACCATCCGAGAGAACGGCTGATGCGTGTCTTCGCTGCGCAAAAGATAGCGACCACATCCTTCAAGAAGCATTGCCAAGTTATCGATGTTAGTGCCCGAGAAATCATCCAGGCAGACTTTGAACATATGCAAAATAATATGTGGCGGTACGACGCGAAACTTTGTCAAGCTTGCCAGGAAGGTGATGTTCTACGTCGACCATACGGTTTAGAAACTGGTTAATTGTTGGCACATAGAAGCGTACCTTCCGGCGCACTTCCGCAAGTTCCTTGACTACGTTCTTCTTGCGCTGCAAATACCGGAACTCCTCATCAAGCTGATAGATTCCGTTGTAAGAGCCAGGCTGATCGTGAAGAGAGAGGGAATCCACTTACTACCAAGACTATGTCGTTTCCTATATCCGGCATATACTTATTGAGGATAGCAATGAATCGTGAATAGTGGGGCAGCAAGTCAAGCCGACTCTTGGGGATCTGACTCATAAACTGCTACCGATTGGCACGGAACGTTGACGGATGCTGTCAGACTAGACGTACCTTCACAAGCCGCTTTCTCGCTGCCTTTGAGTTGAGGAAGGCGAAATCCACTGCAGCCTGGTCTATCAACGCTCGATTGGTGGCATCCGGTAAGCGGGCAAGCAAAGCCGTCAACAACTGGCTGGGTCCTTGAGGCGCCATTTGTGGTGTACCAGGTGGCGAGGGTTTTGGGGATCCAGGAGTAGGAGTGGCCATACTACGCATAGCCTCAATCAGAAAGCGGATTACCGGTGATTCGTAGCATAGTGCCTCACCCATCCTCGTCTGCTTCGTCCTCCTCATCGTCCTCGTTAAGGCGTGAGCCACCCGTCGAGCCAGTCCGACCTTCATCATTGACTTCCAAGTCAGCTAGTTCCTCCTCCAGCTTCCTCACCTCGGCTTCCACGCGCTCCTTCTCCAACTGTTCTTTCGCTTCCTTACTTTCATCCGACGCTGCCTCCTCACCTTCGTCGATGCCGAGAACACCCTTTGGCACATAATCTTTGAGATCGGGAATATCCTCAAAGAAGCGGCGTTCTTCCTCGTCTTCCCATTTGCCACCACGAGGAACTTCGTCTGCGTCTGCATCTCCACCAAGAAGACTTCGCGAGTTAGTCCCAATCTGTATTGAGTCTGTCTTCTGTGTAGCAGTCTTGAGCTCAGGCAAGGGCAGATACAACAGCTCCGAAAGACTAAGGATAAATCAGTTAGCCAGACGAGATATAAAAAGCATGGAGGCATCCTTACGTCTGACAGCTCGCAAGCAACTTCTCATATCCCTTCGTCATCTTCTCATACGCCTGCTGCCTATCCTCGAATATCTCGCCCGACCTAATGTATGCCTCGTGGTTCTTCCGATCTTGATCTTGCAGCCGCTATACACAGACGAGAACGATTTCAGCCTACCGGCGCCGAGACCATTGTTTACCACGCCCACACACTGACGTTATGCTCAATAACAAGCTTCTTGCATACGCTATCAAAGTACCCCTCGCACATCTTCTTGAACCTGTCGCGGATATCTTTCTCGACGAGTTCGTCGGATTCTTGGGTCAAAGATGGGAAGGATCCGTTGGTAGCGGTGGCATTGGCTGATTTGGTGGCTTCTTCGGAAAGCGTGCCCGGTTCTGAAGCGGCGGAGATTTGTTTCGCTGGAGTCGGAGGCACGATTCCCAGATATGGTCGGGAGTAGGACTTAAGGAAGGTTGATAGTAGTGGAAGGGAAGATAGCGTCGGGTCGTTTGAAAGCTGGAGGTGACTGTTCACAGCAGTCATCGGTGAAGTAGAGAGTAGGACCCACTAATTCCTTGACGACCTTCATGATCCACTCTCCTCCGCTCCTCGTAGGACTATCTCTGATGATCCCAACGAGAGCAAGCTCGGCGCAGACACGAAGTACAGGCCGCTGCCTCGATATACGAGAGGAATCCTCCTTGTCCTTCTGTTCTGGCGCAAGTACCGAGATAGATGCTCTCGGAGGAGGTGCAAGAGCCGCGCTGAGAGCGGAAATGATGCCAGGCGTGAAAGTGGAAGGAAAACGACGGTGCAAAGCCGAGATGATCTAACCCTCTTCAGAGCACGGCGCAACGGTACGAGAAGAAATAAGCGTACCTCTACTGCACTCCATACATCCTTTTCTGTCTTGCAGCGACCTATTCCTTCCACAGCCGCACTGGAAATTTCGTCTACGTATTTCTCTAGCGAAAGAGATTCGAGATCCTTGAGCACTTGCGCATGGTTCTCCGAGCCCAAGGACTGCCTCATCCGTTTGATGAGCGCAGTGTGCCGCTTGAGAGACGAGTCTAACGCCTTTGATGGTTCTGTATACAGCATGCATATGAATGTAAACTACTGAGGTTAATGTGCGTACTCACCTTGACCTGCATGATTGATATTCAACTCTTTCAACGCCACCCGTTTGAGCCTACGAGCCTCTTCTTCGTCGACTCTGTTTGGTCCGCCATCCATGTCAATGCGAGCGATATCGATTGATTGATAGAGCTGGACACAATTTGCCGCAATCTACGCCTGTCTTGAGATATCGTTTCGAACAGTTTGGAACGCAAGTAATCTTCAAAACGGTTGGAGACAGAGATGCAGGTAAGTAGTGGCAGTCAAAGTCATAGATCGAAAGCCGCGGTCGCGGTACCGGGTTAGACGCGTTGCCCTTAACGCTCCTTGTCCTCGACGGCCATCTCTTTCAACCTTGTCCTCCATGCCCAGCGCACCCGGCTATGGTGTGTGAGGTCCTATGGATGACTCGGACGACTACTTCGACGATCTCGTGCTCGATGAGGGAACTATCGCCGCCCTAGACCAGGTAGAAAGTCAATTTGCCGCCTCTCAGGCTTTCATTCCTGCACCAAACCGTTCACCGCCTCGTGCGGTGACAAGAAGACCAGAGGAACGTCCTGCGAAGCGACAAAAGACAGAACATACGCCTCTTGTACCCCTGAAACGCGAATTATCGGCCAATGACTACGATGATTTACCGGAAATATCTATACAAGGCGATAGCTACTACCAAGTGGGTGCCCCTCAGGCATCACAGAGAGGAGGAGTGGTGTATCGTCCAAGTGATACCCAAGGTCGCACATCACGTCCTCTGCAGACCAGAACATCCAGCACTTCGTCTATAACCCGTGGCAATGTACCTCGACCAAGTCAACAGCTCTCAAGGCGGTCTACTGGTCCTGCTTCTCACGCCGCTAATGTGCAGCCAGTGTCCAATCCTCCTCGAGGGTTGCAAAGGATGTCTTCAACGCAGCAGCTGTATGGCCCACCATCTGTTCCCAGGGCGACACAAAGTATGAGTACAGATCAAAAGGCGCGGAGAGATGCCGAGATACTTCGTGTGAAACTGGAAGAGGTATGCGTTCCTATGTAGCTCTACTATGCGGTCGGAATTCAAAGGTCCCTAGTTAGAGAAGAACCAGGCCGAGTTACAGCGCAAACTTCAAGAAGCAGAAGATGTCCGGTACACGAAAGAAGGCGAGATCAATATTCTGCGAGCGAACATAACCAGGGTATGAAAGCCTCATTCAAAAGTTTTGTGGCTATTTATATATCGTCATTTAGACCAA
Organism: Irpex sp. M6601; assembly: GCA_037039805.1. Lineage (NCBI taxonomy): Eukaryota > Fungi > Basidiomycota > Agaricomycetes > Polyporales > Irpicaceae > Irpex > Irpex sp. M6601. The sequence goes on along the minus strand of JAXQGN010000652.1, from coordinate 2,645 downwards.
CGATCAGCATGCTGCCGAAGTAGCGAGATTGCAGGCCGCTCGTGAAGCAGCGGAAGCAGCCAAATTACAGCTTCAGAGGGAACAGAAAGAGGAGCTCGAACGCCTGAAGACGCACTACACATTTCGAGTAAGTTAGCATATTGTCTGTGCTATTACACATGTTCAATACATACTTCTAGCAACACGAACTGGAAACTTCGACCAGAAAGGCTCCGTGGTCTGTATCTAAGAAAGCTCTCCGCCTCGAGCCCAACACACCTGTCAAGATGCCTTCCCAAATGCGCAATTGGAATACCGGCAACGTACCTGACTTCGGATCCACTCAAACTCCTCGTAGACCACGTTTTGGCGCCATTGAGAAGTCGCTCTCGCAACGGCCTCGACAGCCGGCAGCATTTGCAGAACCAACCAAGAAGAAGCCAACTCTACCGGGTTTCCACAACTCGTTCTTCGACACTCCTTCCAGGCCTTCATCACAGAGAGCTGCTGATAAGGGTAAAGGCAAACAGCGCGCAGGCTCCGTGAATGACAATCCGTTCTTCACCGGTCATGCGCGTAGTTCGCCTCCCAGTAGCCCACTTGCTGCCCATCATGAGCCGCTGCCTGACGATACCATGGACTTAGTCCCAGCCGGTCCAAGTAACCAATCTTCGCCGGCTTCTAGGTCGCCGCCTCCTGTTGTGGTGGTTGATGAGTCTGGTGACGCAGACATGAAGTTCGTAGACGAAAATGATTCGCAAGACGAGATCGAAGACATGGATCCTCCCAACTGGCGAGACGAGGTAAGCTATACATACCACGCGTGTATTTTATGCTAATATTTGTTTCAAGCTGCATCATATTGTCTTCACACATGCCTTACCACCGGACAAGACACCCACCATGCAAACACTCCTCAACGCGTCGCTTTCATCGAATGCGACGCCAGAACAACGCGCCAAGTACTCCAGTGCTTGTTCTCATTTACTCGAGACATTGGGCTCCATGACGCTGCCAATCATATGGGAAGACCATCTCCATGAAATTACCAGAGTCTTCGCAGACCTAGCTCGTATACTAACCGATAATGCTACTGTCAGTACATCTCCTATAACTCCTAAGCGACGTCAACTGAAGACGTTCCTCCTAGATATATCCTCTATCATCGCTTTTCAGTCTTCTACGTATACTATCTTACACTATACCCTCATTCAGCGCTGCACTCCTTACTCCCTCTCCCAACGACACCCCTCCTGCTATCCTTCTCATCCTTTGTGACACTATCTGTTCTTATGTTGCTGTATCTGATATGGAAGGGCCTCGTGAGATGCACGATGTGCTCGCGAAGGAATCGCTTTTGTTTGTTGAAGCGTTAGCTCTAACCGCGCCGGAAGAGCTTATTCCCCAGTGCGTAGTCTTCGTATCTTGACACTTCCTTACTGGAGCTAAACTATCAACGACACAGGTTGTCTACCTTTATCCGCAGTCCTCAAGTTCTGCCAGTGCTCCTGGACAAAGCCCAGCCAACATGGTTGCTCACTCAAACTGCTCGGACATTGGGTATTCTAGCGTCATGTACGTTTATTCATATCTCCGTAACGGCAGTTTTTGAATATCTTGCGCAGTTGGCAACTTGTTCCGCACATTTATCTCGTTGACTTTGCCTGTCGCTGGCCAGGACGACGCGAGTGCCAAAGACACCACTCAAGTATGGCACATCGAGCAGCTATGCCTGTATCTCACTGACGCTACTCGCGAAGGACCTGAGGTGAGTTGCTTCATTATTGCTTAGGAGTAAGACGCTGACATCTAAGACCAGGCGGACCAGCTCAGAGACCATATCCTTACTTTCCTGGCCATCCTCGCGCTTTCGCATCCTGACGTGCTGGTGGTTCTCCTTCGATCCCATACACTCATTCCCTCCATCATCATGTATCTCTCCAACGAAACGGAACCATTCTGGGAAGATGACGCAGCACTGATATCTTCGCCGCCAAAGCTCAACAGGTAGATATTTCCTCATTATCGCGGTATCACGACTAAACACCTCGCTTACATTTCTAGGATCCTCCGTATCATCAGTCGCACCATTGCCTTGCTATACTACATGGTGTTCAGCTCTCCAGAGCCCTACCGGCTCAACCACAAGCTGCACTATACGCACCACCGACAGTTCTACGGCATCGGTCATATATTCAATGTTACCATGGGCCGGCTCAGTTTCGCAGACTCGCCTTGTTGGTTGAACGAACCCGATAGAGCGCTGTATGAGCAGACAGTCGGTAAGTAACCTTGTCTTGATGTTATGCACATCCCGGGTGGCTGATTGTGAGACCTTGACATAGATATGGCGAAGGATTTGTTGGAGTTGGTCATGGAAGGTCCTGAGTTGGAGGATGTGTGGAGGGCATTCCAGCCGGATAATGAGCCTATAGAGATTGACGACGATGACGAGGAGCGCGAGGCCCGCTTGTTACACCCAGAAGATGATAATTAATGCACTATTAATGTTTGATTGTGGTAGCGGATATTGTGAGCTTGCTAATATTACTTGTCTTCTTTCTCCAACCGTATCCGCAAAGTGGTTTGTTGCGAGCGAAGCGAGCATACTTGATTAACACGAGATAGGGCCCGTCCGCCTGTCGTTCGGGAAGAACAAATAAGAC
>JAXQGN010000651.1:0-14004 GCA_037039805.1 Irpex sp. M6601 | reverse complement strand
CTGGAAGTCGTTAGGTGTCGGTGCTTGTCGTCCATCATCATCAGGAGCCAGTCTACCCGGATTTTCAACCAGTTCATGAGGTATAGTTCCCTGGTCTCCTTCTTATGCGGTGCCGTAAGCATCGAAGCTTCAGGGACGAAATATCCCCAGGGCGACTTTGATTTGTTATGGGGCGGTAAGGTGTTCCGTACCGCAGTCCTCCACGCCTGCACCATATCCGGAATGTTCTCGTGTTTTGGCACTGTGAACTTCACTAGCCTGCCACGGTCTACGCTTGGTGCGGGGTCTATAGATGGTTGATGAACCGTTTTCTCGAGTGTATCTGCTTACTGTACTTACAAGGTACTGCGCGCGCTGACGCTGACGCTGGTCTGTCCCGTCGAGAGGGGCCTCCCTCGGTGGTGTTCGTACGATTCGCTGTGGGATTTTCATTGTTGGGGACGGGTGTGTTGTCACTTGGAGTTGATGCGTAGTCTTGAGGTAGTGGTATTGCCTCCACATCAGCGCATACGTGACCTTGACGATAGATAGCCAGCAGTTGGTTGATGCCTGGAAGCCCTTCGTACAAGTTGGTACTGGCCGGGCGATTCTCTGTAGAGAAGTCGGTTGGGGTCGTGAGCTCGACTACATTCATAATAATACGACAAGATCCCACGAGTTCGTAGCTCTGACGCATGAACCATACAGGGATTCCTGCCTGCGCAAGTCTACCAGCCACGTCTGCTCTGGTTGTAAGACATCCCATCAGACTCGCGTCGGCAGGTGCCACATTGGTCCCGAGGGAAAGGTCCTCCGTACACCTCCGCCACATAATCCAGCCTAAAGCCATGCAGTAGTGCCGCTCCACACAGACCAGTTGTTGAAGTAGATCCCGTTGAGTTCCCGGATGGGAGAGACGGTCCCGAGCCAGTTGCGCGCATACGACGAGTCGTCGGAGTTCAGGGGTGTCTCCGTGATCGCATTCGTATTCGTTCAACTGTTCCGTCAACCAATCAACAGCGTCGTCGACAAGACCCAGTCGTTCTATTCTGAGCGTGAACATTTTGAGCTCGTTCCCGGTTTCGTATTCTACATAGTCGGTGAGGTCGGGTGTCGTCCATGTGGCTGATTGTCGAGTAGGACAGGTGTGACGGGGGATACACGACAGAAAGTCTACACGGGGATCGTCTGCGAATAACTGGGGCCAGTTCAGGGGATCTTCTTTGCCAAACTTTCCGTCTGTCTTCACACGCACGACGGCATTTCCTGACGGCGGTTCGGGAATGAAAGTCATATTTGGAGAAGTGACGACGTATTTGTTGCCAAGTGCGACTCCTGCGACCAAAGCGTCGTTCCACTTGAGAACTACTGTACGGGCTGTAAGACTTTATTGGAGGTGTGAGCAATTAACAGTGTTTTACCAGGTTCTGTGCTGTCCTTCTCCACGGTTGGAATTTGTTCGATGAATTCCATGGTCACCTCTGGCTCTGCTATTCCTTAGTATACACCCCTCGCGCTGCCAGGAATGTGTAAGCTGATCGTTAGCGGGTCGTTATTGTCACGCGATTTCTTCTGCTCACCTTGAGAACACCCGTAGTGCGGTCTAATTGTCAACGCCAAGTTAATGTCGTGTGTGTCATAGAACGTACGTGTGCGTACCTTATTGCACCAATAACCCGACGTCTACGTACACCGATCTACCACTCTCGCTTCCAACTTCACAGCTCGCGTCTCCACTATCGTTCAATCTTCTGTGGCTCTGATCTCCAATGCAGGACGTCTTCGACCGTCGAGAGTTATGTCAACGCTTCCTAGTTGTAGGTCAAGCGAGGCGTACGATCGGAGCAAACGTTCAAGTGTTCGAGTGCAAGGACAGTGCAATTGAACGGACGCAGCGAGTGGTCAGGAGAGACGACCGGCGCGAATTCAAAGATTGAGGGGGCAGGCCAAGAGAGGCGTGCGACCGCGGCGGTGGGAAGGAGAGACCAGTTGGACGAACACAGCCAGTGGTCAGGAGAGACGACTGGTGCGATTTGAAAGCTTCGGGGAGCAGGCCAAGAGAGGCGTGCCGTTCGACTCGTTCAGAAAGCCGTTGAAGAATCTCGTAGACTAGGCGAGGACCATCTCGTCAGTCACGCGCGTGAACATAGTATTGCTCTAAGACTCACCTTGAGCGATACAACCGATGGACGTAGAGCGCGACGAGTGGTTAATGTGGAGGCAAAAGCGTGTGTACGGTTGGGAGGTGAGAGTCGATATCAGGCATGCGCGATGTCAGACGCTGCTGGTCAACGAGCCGGCGCTTCGTACTTGTGCTCTTCAGACTTCGGTCGCATGAGCGCTTCTACCTTATGTTCTCACATATGTTCCCTCCCGCGTCGCTCGAGCCTTCTCCCTCAATCGTTGGTGAGTCAAGCTTTCGATTTTTCTTGTATTCTGTATTACTGCTACAGTTTTGCGTTTGTAATCTAGCTTGAATACCCGCACGCCTCTCCTGGCCTGCTCTCTCAAGACCCGTCGAACGTCTCTCTTGACCTTCGACGGTACTGCCTCTGTTGCTACTATCCCGTCCCTCGAACTACTTGCTTGCCTCTCCTTGCCTGCGCTCTCAAGATCTCAAGCCTCAAGTCGCATTGGATGACTCTTGATCTCCGTGTTGATCGCTGCCTCGCTACTTCAAGTTGTCCGCACGCCTCTCGTTGGCCTGCCCTCTGAACTTCTATTCGGACGTCTCTCCTGACCTCCGAGCATATCGTTGGTACTCCTTGTTGATGGTTCACCCATCGCTCGCGTTTTTCTTCCGTTGCGTGGCCGTTGTGCAGGTTATCGTTTAGCTGTTGGTGCGGTTTGTTGGAAGCGACGGTAAGTCCTGGTCGTATTTATCCGTTCTAAGTTAATGTGCTGCTCTCTTTCTCTAACTAATTGGGTATGTGGATTCCTCATCTCGTTCCAAGGCCTGGTGTTGCACGTTGTTCTCATCATCCGATGCCCCTCCCCTTGCGTCATTCGATAACCTTTCTGTGTTCCGGTCAGACTTCCAGAATGCCAGCTTCCTCCCCGAGACATCGATCGTCTGCCCCTTCCGGCTGAGCATTGCCCTGAGTCTGTTATCACTCCGTTGTATATAAGGTTAGTCGCCCTATCGACTTTCTCTCTTTCTCTCGACGGTCTCTCCCACTCTCGACGGTCTCTCCCTCCATTGTTGTACCCATGGTAGGCATTCAACGTTGCCTTACCTTAGCTCGCTTGGTACTAACTGTGTTAAGTAGACGACCCTCATCCCCACTGGTCTTGCCCGCGTTAGCGATGATTCATCTGTATTACTAGGCCTTCGTCGGCTTGATTTGGTCAATAGAAGCCCCCTCTTGCCTTCTGTCTACTGTTACGAATCTGCACATCCCCTGCATAGCTCTCGTCTTCCAGGATGCCATACTTACGTGTGCTTGGTTGACCCTTCTGCCCAAGACTTGTCAACTGCGTTGAGCATCTCCTGTTCAACGGTCCCAGAGTCCGTGTTGACTAGCTCGAGTAAGTAATTGAATGTACAGATAACAACCGACTGACACATTGCCTTTTAGATACCAATGGGTACTTGTGTCTGGAAGCCGGTGATGCTCTTTTGGCTCGCAGCATCCACGCAAACGGTGACCCAGGTCAGGACTGTCTTATTGCGCTAGGTGGGATATCGTACGTCTCAAACTATGCTACAAGTGTTCCGTATCTAATTTGCATTTACTAGCTATACCGGCATAACACGCGAATCCGTCCGTTACATGGAGATGTTCCAGAGGGCGGGCTATACACCATCCGCAGTCCATGCCATGGTGACCAACGTCTTGAACGCTCAGACGTGAGGCCGTGTTGATATACATAGTGTATTCGTTGGTCGGTTCGGACGGTGTAGACGTACAATCTCATGCATTCCCAAGGCTTTTGCGGTTTCTTTCTCGGACGACAGTGCGCTTGTCAGCGGCCGCCTCAACGTCAACGCGGTGTGTACAGATACACTGCAGTGATAGCCATTGCAAGCAGCGTAGAGCTGGCTTCGAATTGACGTCGGCGGATCATAGCACGTGCCTGGTATTCAGCTCGCATTGAGGCAGTTGGTTCTCCTTTTTTTTCAGCTCGCTTATGCTTCCAGAGATTGCAACTGACCGGAGCGTCGTCGATGTGATCCCTCCATCCTGTGGTACATCATGCATCGTGAGGCGGGTTGTGATGCGCCACCTGAAACCTTACTCTCCCTTTGGAAGACACAAGAGCCGACTGGGGTGCGCGAGTAGCAGCTTACAACTCCTTCCCTGTTCTCGTCTTTCTGCTCGCCGTCGTCAGTTGCTCTCTCTATCTCTCCTTCCACCCTAGGCAACTTGTACTGGGCTGGTATACGTCAGACTTACAGTAAGTTCTTCGTTGTCGTCTTCCTTGTACTGGCTGGTTCTGCATTTCCGTTACGCCCCTTTTCTTTTCATCTCCTTTTTCCCTTTCTGCATTGCACTTCGCCTTGTAAGGTGGCCTGCTTCATTCAACAAGTACGTATCTGTTTTTAATTGTTCGTTGGCAATGTGTATTCGCTCTGACGGCTTCTCTTTTATATTCTCTAGGTCAAGTTGTTTCAATATGTGCGCCTCTCGTGGCCCACACCCTCAACCCGTCGGTCGTCCGTCTCTCTTGACGAATGACCGCGGCACCCGGCTGTTTACAACTCTCTCTGCTCGCCCCCCTCCCTCTTCGTTTGTTCGTCTCTCTTGACGAATGACCGCGATACCTGGCGGTCTACAAACTCCCATTGCACACAGCCTCAACTGCACGGTCGTCCGTCTCTCTTGACGAATGACCGCGGTGCGTGGCCTTTTACAACTCTCATGGCTCACAAACTCAACTCGTTGGTCGTCCGTCTCTCTTGACGACTGACCCTGGTACCCTGCCGTTCACAAATCCAATATACATAAAGGGACAAGGTAAGTTAGATATATTTTGTTGGCGGCTAAGACACTCGTAATCACCTGTACGTGGATTTCCACTCAGACGCTGACCGGTCGGCGTCTGAGTGGAAATCCACGTCAGCATGATGAGTGTCCGGGCCGGTCGAGTCCTTGATGTATGATTGTCGTTCATGGACTTTACAGAATACTCCTTTGGCACCCTTTCTTACAGGAGTCGATGGACGTTACCATGCCATCACCGTGCAAAGCACTTTGCTATGCAGTTTACGCTGTGTCCTTCAAGGCTGCTCTTTCATTTGCGGCCTCCGATCTGATCCTCTTGACTGTTCCGGCCGCCATCGTGTAAGAGTCCGATATTGTCACAGTTTGTAATTATCTACTGACAACCGTGTAGTTTGCCTTGCAAGATATATGGAAGATAACAAAGCTGTGGTGCTGCGGATCTGATCACCGCTGCGCCTCGTAGTCTCGTCTTCTTAGCTTGAACAACGATAGCGCACTTCTCCTTTGATTTGTCCTGACTTCTTCTTTCATAACATATTTTTTTTTCAACCCGGTACCGTCACATCTATGAACGTTCATGCTAATGTAAATTGTATATCCCGCGTAGATGGCTGTGCCAGACATGTATCCAGTCAGCCTGCCTGCTGGACATCCGGTCCTCCGTGACCTTGATCCTGTTTCCATCCCCAATCGCAATCCTCGACATCCGCCTCTCTATAGATATGACAAGCCCCATCCCCATCACCCTGTGCGTCCGAAGGGTGGTGTTACTTACGTCTATCTCGTGGACCCTTCACCGGAGGGAAAGGCGGCAGCCTGTGCCGTTGAAAGTGTTATGATGGTGCCCGCAGGCCCCATCTCTGGTTCGTGTTGTCTATTCTGTTCGCGGGCTTAATTGATGTAGCATTTAGCGGTTGTGGGAGAGCTTCGTATGAATCCCGGCGATGCGGTGTTCGGGCGCAGCATTTTGGCGAACGGAGATCCGGAGGAGGATGCCATGCAAGCCCTCGGAGGTGTTCTGTACGTTTCTATTTACTTTGATGCTTACATCCTCCTTTCAATTTACTGTTGAATCTTGCAGCATTACAAGTAACTCGCCAGAGCTGTTTGAGGCGTTTCAGGCCATGGGGTATACCCCATCTGACATTGCTGCCATGGTCAAGGAAGTTCAGGATGTTCGGGAAGAGATGCTTGGGACTTGCGATGAGCGTATCGCGAATCGTGGTCGAGCGAGATTTGAGATGCATCCCCGTTCTGAATCTATGAAGAACGCGAAGCGTTGCTATGGGCTGAATAACATGGTCCAGAAAACTCGAAAGGTGGAGAGCACTCCGCGCTCGTTGAAGACGTACAACGACGAACGTGACGACCACCAGATTCTTGTCAATCGCTTCTGCTGCGTAAGTTTAAATTGGAATTAGAATGCTGCTTGTAGTTTATATTGATGTGCATGTCGGACAGTGCACTACGAAGATCAACGCCATCGCATACAATGCGCAGGCTCCCGCAGATCTGGTTCAGTCTCTCGCAGTGTACTCTGACACCGTGAATACTCCCCACATGGGCTGCAAGGAGAACAAGCTGTGGGGTCCCCTTCAACTCAACTGCGCTGACGCGCAACAGGCAAACCGCGGTAGGTCTGACTGGTAGCATTTGAGTGTTGTTTTATTTTGACAACTTTCTAGATGGATTCCTTGACTCTGAGATGGGTGGTTTTGGAGGAGCGCACAAAGACAAGTGTGACTTCTGCGCTGGCCACACCTGTTGCCTAAATCTCTCTGACCTCCGTACCTCGCCTGGATGCGAGCCTGGTCGGTTGCATCTCCTCGGACTTGGCATCTGGTGGAATCTCGACTACATGACCCAGTTTTTCTTCTCCGGCCTCCTGCGTCATGGAGGTACTTCGCCTATGGTGCCAGTCACCGAAGCGCTGACTGGCTGGGAAATTCGGGTCAACGCTATCAGCTATCCCGCTACCCTGTCAGTCACCGGTGAGGCCAAGCACCCTCTATGCTCTGAGCCTCATATGAAGGACAATCTTCCTTCTTATGTGCCTCCTGAAATGACAGGAGCTTATTGTCTTCCCGATCCCGAGTCTGATGATTCGGTCACTAATCATGCTCACTGGGCCGGGGATGGTTGGGTGGGCACCGAACGTACTGCGTGGATGGACTGGATTGCTCGCGCCTTGTTGCAGAGGTCTCACTACGCTTTGGCACAGGGACCCGCTGACTACGGCATTGAGATCGATGCCAATAAGTTTCTCAGCGCGTTTAGCCTTATGGTCGATGGCAAACGAGTTAACGCGGAACCCTGGCCTGAGGCTCCTAATAGTGATGTCAGGAACCCCTTCTCAGAAAGACACAAAGATGCACAACAAGATTTGTTGGTTAAACAATTCAACCGATACATGCAGTGCATTCCTGATGTGAAGGTCAACAAGTACGCGGATTGGGACGTTACCAAGCGTCACTTTGCAGTTCGACAACATCGTGAGTGGCTCCTGTAGGTGTATTCCTAAAAGCGCAGCTGACTAGCATTGGCTGCTAACTACTACAGCCAAAGAAGCTGCTGCATCCAAGAGAAAACGCAACATTGAGGATGTTGCTGGTGATCAAGCAGTCTCTACAAAGCGTGCGTCAATCGACCATTCTGATTGTAGTTTACTTACTCTTATTTATAGGTCCTCGCCCGGGAGAGCTGTTGGTCTCTCACATTGAAGCACAGACTGCCAGCGATCTTCCAATGACCTCACAGGAGCTCACCTACTTAGACGCCTTTGCTGGTCCGTCATCCAGAAGGCGTACTCGAAGTCAAGCTGCTGCTCGCTCTACGGAACCAACTGTGTCTGTCTCCGTTACAGATGATCCCGACTCTGCCGTTGCTGGTCCGTCAGCCAGAACCAGGAGTCGGGTTGGCAACCATGCTACGCAACCTGCTGCCTCCGCTGCCTTGGTGCAGGAAGATCCTCGGCCTTCTGCTCCGTCACCCGGCTGTTCCCCTGCGCACCTAATCCTCACTTCTACTGCCGCCAGCTCTTCGGTGCAGTCTGGTGGAGCCGAATTAGATACCCTGCGTTCTCTGAGTCCTCTCACGACTCTACCTGACGACGAGAATGAAGAACAGGCAACCTCACTGTCTCCCTCATCTGCTCTGCGTTGTCGAGACGTAGTCCCCTTCCCCTTGACATCGGTAGGTTCTGTTCCAAACTCTCTGAACTATGTTGTTTGTAAATTGACTGGTGTTTCTAGGCTACTGCTTTGTCACCTGTGGAAGCCTCTAGTTCGGGCTCACGTGAGTTATTAGAATTTGACTGTGTTTTACTGCATCCGTGGTCCTTCCTAGCTAGATCACGATTTCAAGGCCGTAGTTAGATTAATGTAGCACCACCTTTCATGCATTTGTATTTGTGCTGTCCGTTTTACTCATACGTTTTCCTCAGAAGTTGAGAATGATAGTTTGCCTGCCAACTCTCGTAAATTAAAACGTACACGTGAAGCACGCCGTAAGCATCATTTTTAGCCAAAATCAATTCTGGTTTGCTTATGTTACACCTAGGCGATGAACTGCTCAACTCAGTGTTTACATCTGCTCTTAAAGCTGCATTCCAAGCACTCTCCCTTTACAGGGTGGAGACTCAGTTGAACTCAACTCTAGTCGCTGCTTTGAATGCCATAGACACAATGAACACGAAGTACAAAGGGCAGCGGCTGAATTGCGACGACATGGAAGACATTTTTTCCTACACATCATCTATTCACCAGCTCAAGTCATATTGCCATGGAACAACACTTTGGATCAACTTTTACCGTCACCGAGTCATGCTCTCCGACTTTCGGGTGTGCGATGCCATTCAGTCTCTTCTGGATGAGCGTTTTCCTGAGGCTCTGAAGTCTGACGAAGCAACCTTGGACGAGAACGACTGGTTTTCCAGACTGGTGCTCCACGTACGGAGCGCAATTCACTTGCGGGTATATCTACGAGCCAATCCAACGTCTTTCTTGCCGCCTGGTCCATTTCAACTGGAATTATTCCGCGAGGATGAAGCCGACTACCATCAACGCATGCTAATCCCTGATGACCAGGTGGACGAAGTCACGCTGTCCTATGTCCGCAGACTTCTGCATCTGTGGCTTGGGAGCGACTCTTCCTTCCTCACTCAAGCTAGAGGCTCTCTTATCCGCCTGTTTCTAGAGCATTTGGGCTCAGGATGCCTTCTATTGCCTAAGATTTGGGAGTTGTATGAGGATCCCCCCAGTTGGCTGTTTTCCTCTAGTTGTCCCAAGTTTAGCGATGCGGCAGCCACAGATCCCACATTCTCCTCCACATACCTTGACGCCTTCGATGCCCAACTCCTGGACATGTGTTTGTGCAACTCCTCTACTCTTCTCGAATTTGATCGCCTCGAGACTCTGTATTTGGAGATAGATGCTACCACTCGTGCCCATGGCAAGACACTGCTTGCGGCTCGGTTAAAGGCCGCGGAGGTGAAGAAAATGCTGGTTGCTGTTACTGTGGATGTTCAGCGGCGCCGGATCATCAAGCGAGACCAAGCTCAAGCCAAGGCTGCTGCTGCTGAGAAGCGGAAAGCAGAGAAGGCACGGTTACTGGCCAGCGTACCTCAGACTTCAACCACAGCCTCGTCCCTTCAGGCTACTCCTTCGACCTCTCTACTCCACCCTCCAGTGTCGGAGGTGGACCTAGCATCACGCGCTGTTGCTTTCCTCAAAGATGCCTATTATGCTGCAACACACACTGATGTATCATCCATGACGAAAGCGCAGGAGTTGATACACAAGCAAAGCGATCATTTCCAACCAATCCGCGAACTGGCATGTTCTCGCACCATAATGAGAAAACACCTCACACTGGATTTTGCCAAGCAGCTTGAGGGATTCTTTTCCCTTCAACTCTTCCGTTGCATTCTGTTCAACTCTGGCGCTTTCCGAGACTGTCCAGATAACATACGGAACGTCGAGTTTCACAGCGTCAACGAGTTTGAAGCCTATATTGACACTCTCAAGCTCAAATTCAAGGAGGAAAAGAACAACCCCACCTACTTCTGTAACAGCGGTGCACATGGAACTACTACAGCCCTGCGTACATTGGACCGCTATCGCAACCTCTGGGATACCTCCCGATGTGGCGATTTTGTATGGCCTCCAGATCGTAACTTCGCAACCACTTACGCATTCTTCAAGACCTATGATCCTACAAAGAACGTTGAGACAATAGTCAATGGGCAGAAGAAAACTGAGAAAGTACACCTATGGAAGGGAGTCGGTAAGTTGACGAGATATATGCTTGTATTGGACATGCATGGCGCAGGACTGGTAGATGCTCCGACTTTGGATGATGTAGCGACCATTGCTGCTGCTTTTCGTCTTGGTGCAGTGACTGGTTTGATAGTATTGGGGTATTTGCACAAGGATGGTAGGGGAGAAGATGCGAAGAAGGCTTTCTGTGACTTTTACAACGACGTGCGAGATAGCCTTTCCGAAGAGGAGATAGTCAACTTCCAGTGGAACCCTATGACTGCAGAGCACTTGTTGTGCAAGTTCGGACGCATGGTTGGAAAAAAACACTATCTGGTATGTTTTGAAGTTATGCTACTGCAACTCGTGGCACTAATGTATTGAACATAGCTCAAATAGCTAAACGTACTTCTTGTGTATCACCATCGCATTCTCCTTGTCTAGTAATCAGTCTGTCCTCATCCGCTGGAACGATTCTCCACCTCCCTCTCCACCACTTGTAGTGCTTGACTGGCCCTGAGATGCTACGTCTCTTACATCTGACTCCAACCTTAACCTCTTCATTGCGAGTGCTGGGTCATTTGTTCTTTTTGGTACAGCATCTTCGTAACCAATCCTACGCTTGACTCTCTTATGCTCAGAGCGTGACCTAACCTTTAGACTTTCAAATGTTATCTCGTTCAAATCCTAGCCAATCATCAATTTGAACACCCACGCCAAACAATGATAAGTCTTACCTTTTGCACCACCTGGTCTAATATGCAGACTGAACGTAGTTTCGACAGCATGAGGTGTTTGCCCTTCGAAATAGGAACAACACAGAAGGACGCTTGGACTTCCACGAGATGACCGACTTTGATTTGCACCGGATTACATTCCACATACTGAAAACTGAAGGCGAAGTCAGTAAAGCTTTTTTGCGTTCAAAGTCTACTCACGTCTGGTCTGAGGTGGGTTGCCGATCATAGTATAGTACCACGTTGTCTTCGGTTCGTCTACCCCCTCCTTTTTCTAGTAACAAACCAAACGGATCAATTACTTTGTCGAAGGTGGCGCTTTCATAAACCGAAGCCAAACGACCAGGTGTGAGGTACCTGTTCGCAAACTCAAGACACAGATCATCTTGGTCTGTGATGGGATGCCAGGCCTCCAGCGTTCCGGAGGGTAATGAGTTCTCGAAGCGAGAGTGGAACTCTATTACTGCTTTGACTGCCTTCTCAAACTGTTCACACCCCATTCCTGTCAGAACTAACGATTGCTTTGCCGCTGTAGGATTTTTCGTTAATCTTTGTGCTGGCGGTAAGTAATAATTACGCAGATGTATGTAGAGATATGTGCTTACTGATTGTTGGATATCACAGGCGGTAGATTGGCCCTCAAGACATAACCTTGCAGTCGAAGCACGACCTCTTCATGGTCTTTAGAACTGTCGGGCTCAAAGGGATATACCACATCCATTTGTCCGGTTGGATGTGTCCATATGGTGGTAGCAATACGAATTCTCTCTGGCTGTTACAGGTAAGTTGGTGTATTGTGTGTTTAGATACATGCTTATCACCTGCGAATAGAGGTGCAGCTGCTTGTCACCGTTTGCAGTCTTGTTCGCCTCCTGCGTATGTTGTCTCAAGATGTCGACTATGTATTTTGTGAGTACGTAAACACATAATCACTATTATCTCTCACGAACCATACTTCTCTCGATTGTCATAAAGAAGTCTGAGTGCCATGATGGATTGTCGAGATTGTACGCAGAAGGTGCAGGGTTGTACGAAACCCTGCAAATGTGGGTGATTTGTTTGGTCATGTTACATAGACACTTGATTCACTTACTCCAGGTTGAGAGTCGTGCATCAGTGCAGGCATATATTCGGGGCCGATGATACAACTAATCCTCGGGTTTACTCTCCGAATGAGTGTTGCTATCTACATTTTCATATGGGCATAAGTGCCGAGCCTATAATGTGTAAGATAAAATCCTGTTCATCGGCCGAAGCAAGTGTTATCGCCCAATCAAATTGGTTGCAATGTCGTCGTCACACAAATGCGCATGATAAGACGGAGGACGGATGCCCGTCTCTTGATGACTCCATATTGCGCAATCATAAAGCGCCTCCCTCTTCAAGTAACAGGACTTTGCGTCCTTCATCGTTCTTTCCTTTCTCCTCTCGTCTACCATCTTCCTCTTGAGCTTCTTGCTAGTCTCTTGACATGGCTCCTGCTAAGTAAGTCATCAAACTGACTGTAACTCCTACTCTTCTAATGCAATACTACAGAGGTCGGGCAAAGGCAAAAGCAAACCCGCCGCCAAAATCACAGACTGTGAAGGGAAAGCGGTGAGAATCTACAATGTAGTTTTGACTTCACCTTCTCATCGTCTTTTTAGCGCAAACGAGAAGTTGACACAAGAGAATGTTGATTCCAGCTCTGAGGAGGAGGCCTTAGCGTAAGTGTCAAGTTGTTATCGTTAGGACTGTTATACTCACTTTCCTCTAGCACAACAAAGGACGATACCAAAGCTAAGAGGAATAAAGCCAAGGTAGTGCTATCTTCTCGTGAGAAGCGTCAAGTCCGGTATGTTAGGTCTTTGGTAATTGTTGAGGTCATTGCCTGATAGTCTGCGGTGGTTAGCCGTGTCAGCCGATCATATATTGATGAAGAAGCAGAGGAAGATGACGAGATGTATGATGACCTTCTGATGATTTAACTATTTTGTTAACCCTTTGCAGTGAGGCGTCAGAAGAGGAAGAAGAAGAAGACAAGGCATTCATTGACGATCGTGATGAAGAGTAAGTACTTACTTATATTTGTTGTGGTGATATATAACTGATAAGTCGTAACAGAGAGATGACAGATGCAGAGGCTACGTACGTATAAATAAACAACCATGTGTATGTGATTGTGCTGACACCCATACTGTAGAGATGACGAGACAAGAGACAACAAGGAGAATGTCGATGAGGAGGAGGAAGTAGAAGGGGAAGAAGAGGCGGAAGAGGAGGAGGAGGTGGCAGAGGAGGCTGAGGTGGAAGAGGAAAAGCCGGTTACTCCACCGCCCGTTCAGTGAGTGCTGCTTGTTGATTGACGTTTATCATCATTCTCACTATAACAGGAGGAAACGTAGAGTGGTTCAGTCCCCAGTTGAGCCTCAAACTCCACGTGCAACAAGGTATGTAATCGAAGTCTTGATGTGTTCACACGTCATCTCAGACTTAGTTCTAGGAGCAAGGCTGCCGCCAATGGTACTCCCAAGTCTCCGACTACTGCACGTAGGACACCAGGGTAAGTGACACATATTCCTATGGTATCTCTTTTACTTACTCGAGCGTAGACCAAAGAAGAAGACTAGCAAGCAAGCAGACGGCAATGATTCTGACGTAGTTGAGATTCCAAAGTACGTATATTCACTGCTTCGTAAGACAATAAAGCTGAATATCGGTAACTGGTGTAGGCCATCCGACGGTTCGCCGGTGAAGACCAAGTCCAAGTCCAAGGGCAAGGCTCGTGCCAACATCACATTCTTGGACGGACCTATCAAGATGCCGGCAGCCAACGTCGAAGACAAGAACAAGCCAGGACCGATTGTTGATCCTGAGTACAATCCATTTGTTTCTGACGACGAGATGGAGATCGACAAGCCTGTGGAGGAGAATTCTGACGCATCACCACGCAAGAAGTAAGTCTGTTCAAATTATTAAACCGATAATGCATATGCTAACCGATTGTATAGGATGAAGACTGTATCGGGAAAGGCTAAAGCGACGAAGACCTCACCTAGGAAGAATAAGAAGGAACATGATACTGTTAACGACACTCCGTACGTACAT
>JAXQGN010000650.1:0-14002 GCA_037039805.1 Irpex sp. M6601 | reverse complement strand
GACACGTCACGGTTAAACCTCCGCCGCCGCCACCAACTCGAGCGAGAGAGGAGAGGATTTTAGAATTGAGCAGGCCTTCTCTATACCTCCAATTGCTCCACCGCACAGCTCGTCGTCCGAAACGTTGCTTGTCTCGGATTCTCGAACTCTCTTTAATGCGATTCTCTGCCTATCTCGGCCTGCACAACCTTTCATCACGCTGAGCAATATCGCCAACCTTCTTCAATAAACCGAATGCAATGCGCTGCCAGAAACCTCTTTTCTGTCCCAACGATCCGCACCTCGATTGCGAACTTACGAGCTCAGGCGCGTGCTGCTCTTAGTGGATGAAATCCTGAAGCTCTACTTTCTTCCGTTTCGTCCCTCAAGTCGCCGATATCTTCGCACCATCTTCTGCAATTAGGACGTTACAAACCACCGAAAGAGCGTCGCGCCGATGGCTCTCGAACTAGCCAATTCTTGTCTTTGTTCTGCGAGCTCGAGACAAGCTTCCTGGACATCCGGGTCATCCTCTTGTCTCTCACATTGCACGTCTTCCCTGCCAATACGGATGTGTTTTGGTTCGTTAACGGAACAAGGCCATCATTCGGTCGCTCTCCCATCGTTTTATCGATCGTGTAGCCCCTTACGGTACCGACTCAGGGAAGTAGCGCTTCGTCGGCGATCACGTTGCATTTATCAATTCAATCCCCCGCCTTCCCCAGCCTGCACTCATTGTCTTCTTTGTCATCCTATCGCAGATATTGTCTTTGCTTCCGCCACCATGTCTTGCGCTCTCGAGTTGAGGTGAATATGACGATTTTCCCGACATCGTCTCCAGCTCTCCTTGACAATGCAATGGCATTTCACTAATCACAAATTGTAATTCCAGACTCCGGGCCTCGCCAACTTCCCGTGGCTGGGTTCTCTGAATGTGCTTGCCATGACACGCCATGATTGATATGGATTGTCCAACCGTCATATTGAGCAACGAATAGCAACCGCACTGCCACCAAGCGGTAGATTACGGTAGCGCAATCTACGCGCTCGCTGGCCACATACCCGCCATCACCGTCATATCCTCACGTCTTGTCACCTTGTCTACGCCAGAATGACCCCCGTACACGCTCATTCCTTTCTCTGGGCTCGGAGCATTTACGACAAGGCGCGCTTCGATTTACAGAAGACTTCGAACGCCTTGCAAAGCTTCTCTCACGTCAATGTCCTCTCGATCTCCTTTCGACCTTAAGCTCTTCAGGCCTGTCCCATGATTGGCGGTTCCCACTGGTTCCTGATCAGGTCTGGCTATCTCTCAGTCTTCTTTCCTTATCAATCAAACTCTCCGTCTAGCTGGTCGACGACATGTCTCTTGTTCTCCGTGGTCTAGGCACCGTACGTGTGAAATGACCGACCATGAATGCATGACGGCTTCTCGGGCACATCTGTTCTTCGTTGGCCTCCGTGGGTGCTTACGGCAGCGAGCATGGCCAGAGGTCACTGTACTCCACTTCGATAGACTTTTTAATCTGGACATATGCTGGCAATCTGTTATCTAGTGTTCGTTTATGTGCGCGTCGGATCAAGGCCACACTGTGCGATCGGCCGTGATGCGCTTTGTATTGCTCCGAGAGGCAAGAAGGCCAGCTCCGACCTGTGATGACCCGCAGGCCATGCTTGTAAACATATCACATACGCCAAGTTGGTTGCACGAGCAGGAGACATCTCGGAATAAACCACTGCTATGAAAGGGCATCTCGGGATCGACGGTTCTCGCCTATGCCTGTTGAGGAATGTGCGGTTTGCAAAAAGCTTTTTCGGCTGACTCTGGTTGTAGGGTTTTGATTTGGGTATCTGCTCCAGTAGTCTTCGAATTCGTTATGGCTGCAGAGCATGTAAGCCTCAGGACTACATGATGGCGCAGATCCTGTCCTTTTCCGTTTACGCACCATTGTATCTAATCTTTACTTCGGATGTATGCACCCACGTTCTAGATAGATCTATAACCTTGCACTTAATTCGCCGTATATGAACTCTCCGCGCAACTGCAGATCAATGTACGCAGTGTCGGGCAAGGGTGTATTCATCTCCGCGCAGCCACCAATATGCATACTCGAGCATGTCTACATTCTGGAAAGGCGTCGGGAGAAACGGTGAGTATATCATCTACCGTACTGTATGAGCTGTAGCCTCGAGGTACGCTAGTGGCGTTCAATGAGGATCCGTAGATGCGTACTATTGTAACACGAGTATGTCGCAAGATCAGCTGCAACATGAGACGGTATGTCATAAATCATTGTTAGAATGGGTCATGCTCTCAATAGATGGCAATGGGGCGCCATCTATGGATGATCGAGGGCTACTCTGGGCTACTTAGCTCTGCAATATTAATTGATGACGCAGAAAAGGGGATTTGAGAGCCTTGAGGCTGGTCGCCACGAACTGCCCTCTTATCTCGGTCATGTTCGTCTTTCCGAGTGTCTGGAGGGTACTAGGTAGCCTGAGTCCAGCCCGGGTTGAACGACAACGACGATGAAATACTAGTTCCATTCAGTCATACGTCTAGCCAAACGACGACGATCCCCCTCGCAAATACCAGTGAGCTCGGGAATCCAGCTCACCTAGACAGCAGCCAATCGAATAGAGTAAGTAGTCCCACATCGATCGCGATTCTCTCGGAAACTCACCTCGAACCTTCCTTCCTTGCTTGTGCGTGCCTTCGACGGAAGAACCCAGCTCACCCATGACCGCATCCTCTATTCCCAGCGCTCCGACGGAATTCAATGGATGAGGTCGATATGTTATCGCGATTTCCGTCATAGAGCTCTGGCCGTCGAACGATCAGAAAGCGAAGCCACGAATCGTCAACTCGTTCACAGTCTAACGCCCGGATGCGAAGCAAAAGCCACGACCTCGACAAACTCAAAGCCACCGTGATCATCCGCGGAACTATAGCGCCGCGGTAACTTGAAAGTCGCTCGTGGCCACAAGCTGCAGTGGTTGCACTACTTTATTGGGTCGAGAACGCGGGTCCGATACGTCTGAACCGTTCACTGGCCCGAGCGATGATCAGCGGACTCGTACATGCTGCAATTTTTCGGGACGTCGCCTCCACCGACTGGTAGTCTTTAGCCTCAGCAGGGCGGGCGGATGATCTTGTGGTTTGACCAATTCGCAAAGCGATTCCTGTGAAGAGGGCCTAGACAAGGTCTATGGAGACGCAGTTAAGGTTGCCTCGGGAGGTTTCAATATTGCTAGTGAACACACGCAGCAATTGTACCCACTTACATTGCGGGTGGAAGAACCCTTCACCGAGCTACCGAGGGGACTACTGTGCAATAGCACAGCGGTAGTGAATCTTTGCTTTGACTTCGAATTCTGAGGGGCGTGTATCGCGCGATTCACCTGAGCATGCATTCCGATATGCGTACGGGTTCTTCGACGTATCTATGATGATGAAATGACAAGACTGGGCAATACACACGTGCGTGTGTTCCAGAAGAGAGCATTGAACTGCAGGTCATCAGTCGTGCGTAGTTGACACTGTCAAAAGACGCGCCGACCATGTCACTGGTAAGTTGAGTTTGATGTAAGACAAGTCTTACTAAGTGGTGACTGACCGACATGCCTTTTCAGGGTTACAAGACTTCTCTATGTCATACCGAGTTCCGCTCGCGACGATCATATACCAACAGTAGTCTCCAGCCTGAGGAGCTCTAATAATCATTTCCGTGAGGCATTTCGTGACCAAGAGAGTGAAATGAACGTACCTGACTGACCACAATACAGCATGTACTACTAAGCCCACGCGCTAGGCATCGATACATAGTATACGTCCCTGTATGAGCGCGTTATATGCAGCTTACCCCGCATTGCAACCTCACTCTGGCACATGTAGTGAGATGCACAAAATTGCTTGGTTGGTCTGATCTTGAAATGAATCAACAGGCCACACTGAACATATCGCTACGAAAATAGCAATTGACCCCTAACTTTATCATGCGTCGCATGATCTGAGCTCGCGTGGAAACGTACGTTCTGGCTCTCAAACACTTGAGTCTAACTGACCTTGACCTTGAGTTTGAGGCCCTAACCAGGCAAGTGATACACTCAACCTGCCGACTGTGAATCGATAGCTGGACCCGAGTAAAGCTATACAAAGCTGGCTGATATCGCCCGGAAGAAATCCAGGGTGTGTCCGAAGACAGGATGCAGTGAGTGCTGTTGCGCACCTCATTGCGCACTCCGTGAACAAATATTTGTTCATATCGAGTGAGGTCTAGACGTGTGCAAGCGTCTTGAACTCACTTTATGAAATCTGCGGAATATGTTCGTGGGTTACTGGACCCTCACTGGCATGTGCAGAAAATACGAAGCTATTAGTCCAGATATAATAATAGGTACGCTTAAAATAAATAGCATTATGACACTCACTGGCACCCCGCTGGCAACCGTAATCGTAATAACTAGTAATGACTACTAGTAGTAGTTCCCTCAGGCTCAGGTCAGGATGATAGAGCGTGCCTGCGATGCATCTATGTACCATAACCTGAAAAAGGATCATCCGGGATAAGCTTTGTCTGGACATCTGGTGGCATACTAAGACCGTTCCATGCGATTCGCTGCGTATGCGTCGTTGGATGATTGGCCGACGCACAGGCTCAGCCTAGAACATAGCCTAGGGAACAGGCCGTTTGACATGAGTACTACGGACCCCAACGTCTGGTAATGCTGCCTTCCGATATCATCAGCACGCAGCTGCAGAAGAGCGAGATAAACCCTTGCGATGAGATTGAGGTCGGTGAGTAGGTAGTGCGGAGGCTGTAAGCTCCCAGATATTGATTCTTCCGCAGTACTGCCGTTGAGGTATTGGCCACGTTTTCTTCGCTTTGAGGGAAGGTCTATTTCCAAGAACACAGGCCCTTCAGAAGAACTTTGTTCCGTCTGTATTATTGATTCAATCATGATCTGATGAGCAGAGTTGTATATGTCCGATTGTAATCGAGAGAAGTACCTTATAGGGTGATCGACTAGGCGTATGCGCATGAAAGCCCTAGATTTCACGTGTTACATGAAAGGGGATTGTACAGAAGGTATCCCGCCCATTCCGTCTTTAATCTTCCGCGCTCCCGTGACATTTTTGCGGGCTCCTCAGAAGCCCATATGGGAAGTGTGGAAGGCGTGCAAGCGAGGCTTCGAGCAGAATGCTGAATCAACTCACAAAGCGAGCGATATCGATGGCCAGTTGGCCTCAAAGGGTAGTAGCAGCAATCTATTACTTAGGTATGATGAGGTATGAACATCCCGTTCGAAAGTGACCTATCAACCTGAATGCTACTTATGTCAACATTGACGGACTGCAGTAATTCACAGGTTCGGAGCGTGCTCACCCTGTCGTAGCGATTAGTTTAATTTAAGATGTGTGATGAATATATGAACTCACTTCATATACGGCTTACCAGGTGAGAAGAACTTAGATAGGAAGGTCCACTTGGTGGTAGTACACAGTCAAAGGTCGTGTTCCAAAAACAGTACCCACTCAACTTTGTGGCGCGAGCGCCTCTGTGACCGATCTCGATCGGCGAACGCATCAGCGTTAGCAACCGACCAATAGGAAGCGTTACATAAATATTTTATTGGCCACGACGTCGTGTATATATACAAGGAACTCCTACGCGTACGGGAGGCAGAATAAACGGTTTATTTCTATTTTTCTTCTATTCGTTGTTCTTTAGAGGGTTTCGTAGCGTGGATATGAAGATTGCGTGTAAACACGTCACGGTAGTAGTAAACCAACGATTGTCCAAAACATTGTCCGACTAACTACTACATTACATACGGGTAAATGTGAGCAGATTCATGGATAATATCATTTAGGCAGGATTGGTGGCAGCCTTAGCACTGGCCATCTCGTACAGTGCATCCTTATCTGCGCTCTCGTCCACCAATGAACGGAGAAGACTCTCGCGTTTGAGTAGCTCTTGAGGGCTATCGAATTCGACCAGTTTCCCGGCATCAAGAACCATCTGTTCATGCATTCAGCGACGCCCGACCAGATCTCAAAGCACCGGAAGGCTTACCACTTTGTCAGAATCCATGATTGTCTGAAGACGGTGGGCCACGGTAATAACCGTAACATCGTTCTTGAGCTCGTGTCGGAGGGACTCTTGAATGACAGCATCGGTTTCGTAATCTATACAATCGGCGATTAGATTCTGTATGTAGGTGATGGTTCAGAAAACATCTCACCGATAGCGGATGTGGCCTCGTCCAAGATAAGCAGCTTGCTTTGTCTAACGATGGCTCTAGCTAGAGCAATGATTTGTCTCTGGCCCACAGACAAGTTGCCACCGCCACTCGCAATTTCGGTATCGAGTGTCATTCTGTTCTCATCCGAAAGACGTTGCAACGAGAAAAGACCAGCAGCGCGTAGAGCGTCATTGAGCGTTGCGTCATCGTATTGCCCAAAGACGTCCAAATTGTGGCGGAGAGTTCCGCCCAGCAGCTCGGGCTATATTGATTGAGTAAGTGTTCGAAGATTCATTACAACATGCAAAAGACATACCACTTGGGGAATAATGGTAACATTCGAACGAAGGGCGTCCAGATTAAGATTGTCGGTTGGAATTCCATCATAAATCACCTTCCCTTCAGTATGGATGGCGCGAAGAAGGGAAAGTGTGAGCGTGGACTTTCCAGAACCAGTGCGTCCGACTGTCAACTCCGTATTAGTACAATAGTCATAGAAGACCTCGATATACGCACCTATGCCAACTCTTTCTCCTGCTTTGATAGAGAAGCTGACGTCTTGCAGAACCTTAGGACCATCCTGGAAAAGACATAAGATATGGAGCATAGGTAGTATATCATTCAGCGACTCACAGGAGAGTATCGAGCGGTGAGCTTCTCCACTTCAAGCTTTCCGCTTGCAGGCCAGTATGCGGGAGGATTGCCACCATCTTTCGGTTCCGGCTCTTGCTCGATGTCGATAAACTGCTGAATGCGCTCAAGACTATGCAGAAAGACAAACAGATCAACAGAGGAATACACAAGAAAATGTTTTTTCTAACCTATTGCCGCTTACTGATGGCCAGGAGTGTCAGCGTATATGTAGGACGCGCAAACACAAGTTACACACCTTCGAAATCGTTGTAGATTCGGACCCACCAGAGGATGAGCTCACTAAAGCTGCCTATACGAGGTTAGCTCAAGGTACTTACAATTGAAGCAAGTTCACTTACTAGCCATCGACAGGATGAAACCAATACTGGAAGATGTATATGCGCCGGAGCCATAAACGAGATAGAATGCCAGGGAGGACGTGAAGACTGCGGATAGTGCATCAATCCGCACACCAATCCACCTAAACAAAGCGGCTTCAGCTACAAAAAGAAGCAATCGCACAGGGAAAAGCTACCTGTTGAGATTATAAAAGGTCCTCGAGGCGCGAATATACCGATCTATGCGGAAGATCATGTTCTTCTTGAAGTTGTCTTGTGCGGAATAGGCCCTAATGGAAGCTAATATAATACATCAGACGTAGGGTCTTTGTTCACAGGGGATTTTCACTTACTCAGACCTGCAATTGCACCACCAAGGATACCAAGCACAGGAGCTTTCGCGTTGGACATCTCTCGCTTGACGGACAACTGGGCCTTGATGTAAACATTGCCAAGCCAGCCCCCGATGATCGCAATTACAACCGCAGGGAAGAAGAACCTTGGGGTGTAGTAAACAACAGCGAAGAGTTTCACAATCATAGTGAGGGTGACCGAGACTAATAGATGTAAATGGGTGGCACGTTAGACCTCTAGAACCTGACAGATGATAATACGGTACAACTTACTCAAGTTCCCAAGATTGAGCGCAATGTCACCATCAACTGTAAAATCGGTTAAGTGTATGCCATGGTTGGGAGATGGACAAACACATACCGGCTTGGATATCTTGGGTGCAACGAGCAATGACTCGGGATGCTGGAGTGACATCGAGCCATCTGACTCGCGAATCAGCTTCAACCTCCTCGCACTAACGTCCGATGTACTCACCTGAATGTGCAACCTATCAAGGACTTTACGAGCTGAGCGTGGATAGTTCTCGATGCGCGCAGCGAGCCAATAGTGTAGCTCAGATAACCCCACGTATGGGTAACTATGACGCAAAGAACTAGCAGCGAGTAGACTGACAGATAGCTATGACGCGTAATCAGTTACCGTCCAGGCAGCGCGTGATAGATATCTTACAAGGCAGCAGAGACCTTCGAGGGCTCAGTGTGCAGGTATTGCTGGGCCCAGTATCCAAGCCACCAGATTTCAAGTACGTCGAAAATATCCGACAAACCCTCGCCTGTGAGATAGTTGAACCAGAAGAACAGCGCGAAGCGGCCGCCCAGGCCATGGAGGAAGAGTTTAACTGAGAGGAGTTGTTAATGGACTGATCTCACAAAGACGGGCAGTTCACTCACACGCCGGCCAACTGATACGTCCAACAGCGATCTCTTCTGCAACGATAAGCTGTCCCTTCTTGGTATCGGTAGACTCGTCAGCCTTGTCTTCTTCTGCTTCCTCTAGTTCAATCGTCTCCTCTTCATGTTTCACCTCTTGCGCCAGCGTTGCATCCTTAGCAAGAGCCTCTTTGACCGATCCCTGGCTAACGATATGGCCGTCTGTGTTAAGCGAAACCACAAAATCGGCCAAAGGTCCGGCCATTGCGACATTATGGGTCTGTAAAACAAAGATGAAGCACGTCATCAAATCCTGAGCTCCGTGCCACTTACGACAAGGATTACAGTGCGGTCACGAAGTAAATCGCCCTTGAAGCATTTGTCCACTATCCATCGCGACGTGTGTACGTCCTACGTGGGACATCAGTAGCGTTCACGGTCGGACTAGACATTCAGCTCACTAATGCCGCAAGAACCTAGCAGGATCATGTCAACATCACTATCTATGCCGAATTATTGGGCCACATACGTCGTCTAGCAACACAATCTCTGCCTTGGAGTAGACCGCCCTTGCAAGGGTGATACGGGCCTAAAGAATTACATTGTTTAGGACATCTCTGCATGGGCATGAATAAATGAAAGGGACTTACTTTTTGGCCTCCACTGATATAGGGTAGGTTACGTATAAGTCAGTGATGGTATTAAGGAATTCGCTTGCGTCATAGACGCACCTAAGCGTCAGCCCCTTCTCACCGACTTCAGTAGCATCTCCAGCTTCGAAAAGGCTAAGATCGCGGGTTAAGGCGCACTGATGAATGACTGCAAGCATGTTCACAACAGTCAACAAGAGGAGAAGATGTGTATCAACCTTTTTTGTAACGCTGCTCATCATAAGGCGAGCCAAACATGATATTCTCCTATAGCATGATTAAAGCCGCAGTTCCTCATATATTAGCTTCTAAACTCACCTTGATGGTCTCGTTCTGTACCCATGATTCCTGAGCTGCGTATGCGACTCCACCGGCTCTGGGGAGATTTCTCCACGATTCCGGTCCACTCGGGATGTAGTGCATCTCCCCGAGTAAAGCCATGAGCATAGATGTCTTGCCGGATCCTGTCGGTCCAATAATGAGATTGAAGGCTCCCTTTTTGAAGATCAGCTCATTGTCTATGTGGAGGCGGAATGACTGTTTGGATGGGGTCAGGGTACCGTCGGATGGTTCATTAGACCATGAGTATGTAGATCTCCCGAAACCAATTTCGTCAGAGTGTTCTGCGGATGAGTCGGCTATTACTGAATCAGCAGGTTCTTCGGTGTATGCGTCGAGCAGCTCCGTCTATATCAGTTGTTAGCGATCGGCCGAGTGCGTACAACCGTATTCTCACATTGAACAAGAAGTCTGCGACACGTCCAAGCGAAACGTTCGCTGAAAAAGCAAAGTTAGTAAATTTTCCAACCGAATACACTGATTATAGCGCACCTGTAATCAACCCTGGCAACAAGCCGAAAATTCTGAACATCTGCGAACGAATCATGTTAAAGGCTAATGCCGGTGTTAGAATTCACAGATGTCGATAATGCAACACGGTAAAGACTCGCCAGTCATAGAGGAGAATACAATCGACGCTATGAACGGTATCAGCTGAGGAACAAAGACGGCATCGAGCGTGGCGCACCAGTCAAAGTCCGCTTTTGCACGATCGTCTACGCAATCATTGGTTGAGCGTCACGTCACAATAACAGAGCAAAGAATACTCACGAAGACGGCGTAGGTTACTACCATATGCACGAGAGGGATAGTGTAACTATGAACAAGTTCAGCAGCGGAATTGCATGGTGTGAGCTAACGACTTCCGGACGTACTTCGCACAGTCGTTAATGACTCCGAGTAACTTGCGTTTCCAAACCCATGTGAGCTCTTCTTCACGCTTCTCTGCTATAGTTTCCTTGACACGTGTCTCCCAGCCGAAAAGCTTGACCATGCGCAAAACGCTCATCACTGTATATATGACTCGAAGTGAGCATCAATCTCTTCTACGCTCATGGGATCTCCTTACTCTCAGTAACATTTTGTACACGTCCATCGGTCTGGATTCAATCATTTTCAGTCGTGCTCGTACGAGTGGCAAATGGTGACACTCACTGCTTGCATCTTGTGCTTTTGTACTCCGCTGGTCAAAGAGGCTACCTTTGCCGGCACCGGACAGAGAGCAATCATGACAGCTAAACCAACGAACGAACTGTCAAGAGCAGTGAGCTTTATGACCGTGGATGTGGTCACTTAACACCTTACCTCCATCCAAGGACAACATACAGGAACCACATGCCAAGAGAGACATGGAGCGGAGCGGATAAGACTGACAATACCCGCGGTAAGTCACGTAGACCAAAGAACCGTGACAAAACACGTACAAAGAAACAGGAAATCACGCCCACGAGTGATGTTATCCAAATCGCTGGTCACCAAGTTATTGATCTTGCCAACGACGTTACTCTTCTTAGTCTGAGCCGTCTGAGCGGGCGGCACGGAACCGGACTTTTTGGCGTCCACTGAGTTGCTCTGAGAAGCTTTGGGAGAGACGACAGTCGCCGTAGAGCTAGTCGCAGCCGTGGCGGTAGTGGTGGTAGAGGCAGCAGTGGCAGAGCGAGAGTGAATGGTTTCGTCGTCATCGTCATCAGCAGAAGCAGGCTCTTGAGTCTGGTCCTTCGGGCTACCCGGTGCGCTATTGGCTGCACTCGCTGTAGCAGAGCCACTTTTGCTTTCGCTAGCCTCCGCCTTCAACCTGATACGCAGGGCATGGTCGAAGACCAAAGAAGTGATGATAGCTTCCACACGAGCGAGCGAACCGGTCTGAGTTACATTGGTCAGCGTTAAACGTACACGGTACAAGGAGGAACTGCTCACCGAGAGGAAGATGTACAGTTGGAAGAGGACAGAGAAAGCCATAGGTGACAAGGCAATGAGCAGAATCCAAACCCAGGGCTTGACCAGGGCACCCTCTCCCCCATTCTCAAGATATCTGCTCAAAAGCGTTTTAGGATGACCGAGAATCTGCAGAAGCTACACTTACGTAAGGAGTCGATTAGTACCAATGGGGCCAGCTATGACTGACAGTCCCTAAAAGCAGGTGAACATGAAGCAGACTGAGCACACGACGAGAACTTCCATACCAACAGCAACAGACAAATTGTCTGATAAATTAGTGAACGTCTAAAGATGATAATTAAGCCCCAGAAGAGATTGCGCTTCGGAGCACCGGCGAATGGATCGAGTCGCTGTTCTAGTCGTTAGATAAGACACCATGGTAGGGCCAAGTAACGTCACTCACCGGGTAGCTGCGCTTGAGTAGGTTCTTCGCGGCATCGTAGTCGGCCAACGGAGGGAGTTCGTCGATACCAAGGTGCTCGGTACGCGACGCCTTGTAAATGAGAGGATCCAAAAAGTTGTACAGCAAGAAATTGAAGAGTGAAGTAGTTTGCTCTGGGTTGGCCACAGGGAATGGATCCTGGTAAGAACTCGCTCGTTATCGTGACAGTGTGAGAAAGCAGACATAACGTACCGCCCAGTCGACAGGGATATAGGGATACGGCTCAAAAGCTGGTAGCACTACCGCAGCCAACGTGACCAATATGACTTTGGTCCACAACAGCGATCCTTCCGCACCATCAGCGGGGGAAAGCGTGAATGTCATGAGTGGCCATACATCCCGATATGCATAGAGGATGAACACGCCCAAAGTGACGAGCGTCAGGTGGAAGGAAAAGGTGAGGGCGGTTGCTGCGAGCGTGAAAACGTTGAAAACGCCGAGAAGGATTGCGTATCCCTATAATTGATGGCGGTTCAGCGCATGATTTGGTGCGAAAGAAGGGAGCCTTACTAAAGTCGATGCTAAAACCAATGAATACCAATGCCAGCCGGAGCCAAAGGAAAAGACTAGGGTCACAACAAAGACCGCAACAACAATGGCCAGCCTAACAAGTTTGAACGCGAATATCACCGGCCCTCCGCGTTTGCTCAACCAGGTACCTTGAGGCTGAGCATCTTGCTGGGAAGTGCTCTTGAAGAGCTTTTGTACAGGTTTCGTATGAACGACAGCCTGAATAGCTAGGACGAGGAAAGATACTGCTGCAACGTATGCGGGAAGTATTCTCTCGTCGAGCCAAATGCTAACGGATGGAAGACGCGTCAGCAGGCGAAGAATATGTCCAACGACACACGTCGGGCGCCTTGAAATAAGACATACCTTTTTCGTGAGTGGTGGCCTTGGACCTCCGCGTTCAATTCCTTCGTCAACACAACTTGTGACCACCTCCAGACCTCCATAATGGTTGTAGTAGGAAGGCAAGTTGAATATGACTCTGCGCGCTACTATAACCTGACAAACCTACCTCCAATGACGGATCCGTATCAGTGAATGTTGTGAGTGATTGTACATATGCTTCTATCTCGGGCGCCAGCCTTGTCTTGCAGTATCTGCGCGTTGGAAAGCAACCATATCGACGTTAGTGGCGACCGACCACATGTATATCGTGATAAGTGGTCTAAATATGGATTATCACGCAATAATGAATCCAGTTATCGAAACGGCCCTGGCTGAAATGCCGTGCCTGAAAGACCTGCACGGACAATCCAGACCGAACACATCTGAAAATAAAGGCCACAGGAACATAAAATATTTGTTTCCATGCATGGACGTACTTGCTACGCGTGCGATAGACACTCTTAGACAGTTGAAATCGAACGCTGCTCTTCTTCTATGTGACATAAAGAATCATAACTCCGAGAAGGAAGACTGCTGCAAGCGTAGGCCCAGGAATACAGAGATCTGAAAGAGGTGTAGTTAAGTAAAACATTGAAGGACAACAGCTATAAATTAATACAGACAAGGGGCTGTATGCGTACTGCGTAGGTCTGTGGGCCAGCAACGTTGTACTTAGCCGTCAAAGCAGAGGATTGAGACACGAGTGCTGAGTATTTGATACATACCTCGTTCAAAGACATCGATGTGACGCATAATCTTCACGAACGATCTCTCAACTCACGACCACGCACACGTACCAAGCTCCGTATAGCGTCATCTGGCACACACAATGTACCGCGATAGCAACCTAATCATGAACTGCATCAACGAATTCACTTACAGTCGAATCATAAGTCACTGCTACAAGGCAGGACGGTACACGTCATCGAGGCCGCCAAGGCTGACAATTTGACCGGGTTCAAGGCATACATCACAATTGAGTGGAAGCTCTCGCATATAATAATCGTAGAAAAACTGCAGCCACCCATACCACACAAGGTGACATTGCCTCCAGCATATGTCCCCTCGTTGCATCTCGAGCAACATCGGTCGCACGGGGTTTTTGAAGGTACGTTTAGACCTTGAAACCACGCGACTTTCGGCGACCACGAGCCCGCTCGAACTATGACAGAGCATTAGTATTTTTAACAATGATCGAAGAGGAGAGACGTACTTTGCGGCCCTTGGAGGTCGTGTAGGGCTTCTTGTTCTTGTGAGGGCCCATGCCGAAGTGCTTTACCTACAAAACACAGACAGTAAGCCGGCAGTGAAGATTGATAC
>JAXQGN010000065.1:0-82349 GCA_037039805.1 Irpex sp. M6601 | reverse complement strand
GGAGCAGGCTAATTAGGCGTGGAAGCGTATACCCGCATCACAGCCTAATTAGGCTGGGTTGCCAGGAGTTACAGGTGCAGGTGGCGCTGACGCAACGTTCATTACCCTCGATCGGGGTCGAAGTAGACTCAACGATCAACCTCTATATGCTCCTCTATGTACTCATCTCGAAGATTAGCTGTAAGTTTATGGGCGGCAGCCCGCAGGCACAGGCATATATTGGTCGCTTTCACTCTCGTCTCGAACCCGGACCCTTCCTTCGACCTTCGGAATATATGCACGATATACTTGCTATCAATAAGAACCTGATAGACCGTGATGCGCATTACTGGATGCGGAGGGATGAGTTCACCGAGTGAGAAGAACCACCTCAGTGCCGAGGGCCGACAGTGGTCGCGTTGTTACTTTTCATTATCTCCTTACCAACGAGTACCTGATGACATGACCATGAGGGCGAATAATGGGTGCAATCGGGCGCATATGGGCCTGAAAGCATCATATCCTGTTCATCGAATATGTACCACCAAACCACTGCTGTGAGCTAGGTGCGCGCTTAGCTTTGACATATTTCTCTCCACCTTTCATCTGCAGTTCGCCTGCAGTGAAAGAGTTGTGAAGGCTTTATCTCCTATGACGCTTACATTGTCGGCCATAGGCATAATTGTCGTCGATAGTATCCGTACATTGGCTGAGGATCCGACATTGAAGCGAGAACAAGAAGAGCGATATTACGGGTCACCTCCCCTTTGCGACAACCGGTTACCATGCAACGATCGTACTCACCTACCCTTTTTGGCTTTCTAGAATACACCATGGACGACAACGATCTTCGACGACGAGGAGACACAGATTCTCGCAGAGTCGATGAGCTTCCGGACACAAGAGGTAGTAACGACCGTCATGATCCCAGGAACAACAAGAGCGTAAGTTTATGGGCTCACGTTCCTATGCATGGTAATAGCCCGGGTACCGGCGCAGGCTAATATCTTTTCTGGCCCTTTTTCTAGTATAAAAGCCAAGAGGTCTCGACGATGTCAATTCAAAGCTTTGCTCACTCTCCTTCCCCCCTTCCTCCTTGGTTCGTTGAACGGCCTTCTTTGCTCTCATTCGACCAGGTGTCAGTCTCCGTATACAACTTTCTTCACCAGCCTGGTGCCGCATTCCCTTCCAGTTACACGTTCATTTTTCTTTCATCCATCTGGAATATCACTTTTACCACTTCGCTTGAAACTCGCCAAACATGTTCACTAAATTCAGCGTCGCCCTCGTCACTTTGGCCGTTCTCTCCGCGGTAGAGAATGCTTCCGCTCGTATCCAATGGTTGGAACGAGATGACCGTGCCGTCAGGATTACCGGCCGTCGTTTCGGCCAGGAGCACCCGGCAGTCATCGACAAGCTCTCTGGAGCCTGTGCTGGACAAATCTGCGGTAACCTCGCTGGTCAGGCCATCACCCCATTGCTTGCCGCTCAGCCTGAATGCTCCCAGCAGGACATGGCTGACGCTATCATCGGTATGTCTACAAAGTTGGCCGACATGATGATCAGTAGCTGATTCCATCCACAGATGCCGCACTGACACAGGACGATGCGACGAAGGCAAACATGATTCAGCTTGCTATCGAGTACCGTCAAGTTGAGAAGAACACGCCTCCTGTATGTGACTCGCTTCTCTTGTCCCTACCGCTGTTTACTTACACCATATATAGGACTTCTCCGTGCAGCCCCCGGCCAACCGTAACTCGGTCTTCTGTCAAAAGGCTCCCAAGCACGCAGAGTTGAACAACCTCGTGCAGGCCCAGGATCCCGCCAACGACCCCCAGCTCTTCTTCGACCCAGCCTCGAAGGCCACCGTCAAGCTTGGTAGCCAGGCTAACACCAAGCCATTCGTTGTTGGTAACGGCTCTGCCGCCTCAAACAGCACCGGCAGTGATGCGTCAGCGACTGCATCTGACTCCGCTAC
Source organism: Irpex sp. M6601 (assembly GCA_037039805.1). Lineage (NCBI taxonomy): Eukaryota > Fungi > Basidiomycota > Agaricomycetes > Polyporales > Irpicaceae > Irpex > Irpex sp. M6601. The sequence continues at coordinate 80,389 of JAXQGN010000065.1, read as the reverse complement.
TTCCTCTGCCGCTGCATCCTCGGCTGTACTTGTTGCTACCTCTGCTGCTGCCACCGATGACTGTGTGGTATGTTGCTTATATCCTTATGAACGTTACAACATCTGATTGAAGCATAGGTCACCGTCACTGTCACCGCTGACGCGACTGCTACCGCCGCTGCAACGTCCTCTGCTGCCGCTTCGGCCTCTACTGGCGCAGCCAGCAACATCGGTAACTTTGGAAGCTGCTCCGTTCCCCAAATCGAGTTCGGTGTCGGATTCGACAACAGGAAGGAAACCAGCTTCCAACCCGTCGACAAGGGTTAGTCATATGATCATCCTCACTTGATGCAACAACATCCCCTTACGCTTCATTATAGCGTCCTTCAACCACGGCTCTGCCCAGGCTATCGGCATCATCTCACAGTTCATCTGCGACACCTTGACCAACTCGTGCAAGGCTGACCAGACCGCCAAGGACACTTGCAAGCAGGCTCAGGCTGCCGGTAACGCTGCTCCCGCTAAGACTGGCGCGGCTGCCGATGCTTTCAACGCTGTCTTCGGTATCAAGACCAACTTCGCTGCTGTCCAGGAGATCGATGACCAAGGTAGACCCGTCGCTGGTACCGGCTCCGCTGCTGCCACTAGTGCCGCGAACAACGCTGCCGCTGCTACCACTACATCTGCCGCCGCTGCCTCTACTAGCGCAGCCTCTACCGGCTCTTCATCCGCCATTGGCAACTTCGGTAGCTGCTCCGTCCCCCAGATCGAGTTCGGTGTTGGTTTCGACAACAGGAAGGAGACTAGCTTCCAGCCTGTCGACAAGGGTTAGTAGTCCTTGCACTTCTGATCTACGCACATTTTCTGACATTGTTGTTCTAGCCTCATTCAACCACGGTTCCGCTCAGGCTATTGGGATCATCTCTCAATTCATCTGTGACCAGCTGACCAACTCCTGCAAGGCCGACCAAACTGCTAAGGATACCTGCAAGCAGGCTCAAGCTGCCGGCAACGCTGCCCCCGCTAAGACTGGTGCTGCTGCCGATGCATTCAACGCCGTTTTCGGAATCAAGACCAACTTCGCCGCCGTCCAAGCAATTGATGACCAGGGCAGGCCTGTTGCCGGCACTGGCTCAGATGCCACCGGAAACACTGCCGCCGCCGCTGCCACGACTACTGCCGCTGCCGCCGCCGCCACAACTACGGCCGCTGCTGCTGCCTCGACTACCTCCGCTAGCTCGTCCACTGGTTCCTCCTCAGCGATCGGTGACTTCGGCAAGTGCTCCGTCCCCAAGATTGAGTTTGGTGTCGGCTTCGACAACAGAAAGGAGACTAGCTTCCAGCCCGCTGACAAGGGTAAGCCGCGCTTCTCAAAGTCTACCTTGTGTCGCGAATCCTAACGTGTAATGTTTCTTAGCTTCTTACCAGCACGACTCTGCTCAGAACGGTGACATCATCACCCAGTTCATGTGCGACAACCTCGTGAACGTCTGCGGTGCTGATGCCACTGCGAAGGCCACTTGCGCGAAAGCCAAGGCTGCATTCGACACTGTCACGGCCAAGACTGGAGGTCAAGCCGACGCTTTCAACGCAGTCTTCGGCATCAAGACCAACTTCGCCGCGGTCACCCCTCTTGACAACCAGGGCAACCCTGTTGCCGCTGCCTAAAACCCTTCTTTGGGCCACTTGATCTCTAATTTATTGAGATGTATGTATGCGCCCGGGGACGGGGCGGTGGTTTGCCAGTCAAGATACCAGGGGATACCCTGACTGCGCGACACGATTTGTTGAACTTCTTTTTTTCTCTCTGGCGAGAGTGTTGGATTTCTATTTTCCATTTCATTCACTTCTTTCTTGAAGTCGTAGCACTGGTTCCTTGCTACCGTTGAATAAGTTGTATCTGTAGCTGGCATACTCAATAATCAAGTCGAATTTGAGCAAGGAAACTTCTCTTGGTGTGAGTGCTGATCATAATATCAATACCTCCCGCGCACATATAAACATGTGGTTGAGATCGTGGATGTCTCAGGTTGATATTGAGAGTTGACCGCCACAAAGCCCCAGGTTTCCAGGTTTCTCCATTTCAATCACTTTCTGTACTGTCTCACGCGACTCCTCTGTGCAGTCAATTGAGCCAAATAACTTTCATTTGGCTCGAACAGCGTCCAACTCGCTTTGACCCAAACCAATAGGACTGTCTTCAGACGCAGTCATGGATGCCACTGACCAGTTTCTGACCATACCACAGGATGATGACTCTCTCCAAGGCGAGTCTAGCCGCCCAGATAGCCACGGACATGCGTATACTTCCTCGCAGGACGATGAGTTGTACCTCGAGCGACTAGAGACTCTTTACGAGAAACAATTAGGAGAGATAAACACATTTGCGAGAAGAGAAGGGAGACCATGTGAGGACGTAAGTTGGATGTTCTTTCCGTTTACTTGCTTCAACTAGGGCATGAAAATGATTTATTGCGTGGTAGGTACGGAAGTCCATTGCTCAATGGTACTCCAAAACACTATTCGATTTTACGTCGACGACTCAGCAGGGTCAAGATCAGAAGACGATACGTGAGTGGACGCTTTCGCAGTAGCTCTCCACGACTTTCAAGTTGAATGACAGAGTTATCGACTTTTTTAGTGTCTGCCACAATGCGCTCAGTTTCGGATACACTAGAGTCTCTTCAAGTCGTCGCCGGCTACCAATCATTCTTCCTTACTGTCGATCCCAACGACAAGTCAGATGAGGGATTTCTAGGAGGGACCCTTCTCGGTCGAGAGTTCTGGCGTGGCCACCGTGGCTGTGGGGCTGCTGGTGCACTGGCGTTCAAGTTATACTGTCAGAGGACGAGAAACGTCAATAACCCCTCCGCGTCAAGTCAGAATATGCATGAGAACGAATCCATGGGCCAAATGATGCAGCAGCCGCAAGCAACCGTCACTCAACCTATTGGAGTCGCTGCTTATCCTGCAAACGTACCTACAACACTAGCGGCGGGCAGCTCGAACACACCAAAGAAAAACCAGGCGAGTGCAATTAAGGCGGAAGTCTACGCCAGTGTGCGAAGTGCTATCAGGTACGGAACGTCCTATAACCCTTTCCCACTATGATATTGCAATGATTCAATCATGTAGTTCTCCTATCGTGTCTGACGTTATTCTACCCACAGAACAGTCACAGGTCGCCGCAACGCCGAGATGAAATGGTCCAATCACGACCGACTCGTCGATTCCTACGGCGTTCGTCTGGAAGGCTGGCCGGCAAGTGTGCCCAAACAGAACCCCTCCGTCCTTTCCGCCGCTCAGAATAGAGCGATCCTTGACGCTCTCGAAGACGGTTCGATGCGATTTGTGTCTGTGAAGGCTGCGACTCCGGATCTTGATAGAGGAAATGGCGCCGGTGAAGAAGAAATCAGGAACAGAGAGAGGATGCAGCGTGAACGAGAGATCTTTGAGGATGCTGTTGACTTTACGGCAGGACAAGGTGGTCGGGAAGATGCATTTGTAGAGCACCGGAGCGCGGAGTCCGCGGTGGGCGAATCGGGTGGCCCTCGAAGCGCGTCATTAGCATATATTGCGACCCAGCAAAATAATCAGGTGGGAGGTGATATGACGCCGGGTGCTCTCCAGCTCGTCTTGGACATGGAGACTCTGGAGGAGGTAGATCGAGGAGTCGGAGTCCCCAGGGAAACTACACCATCTCACCCTGCGTCTTCTAACGCCAAGGTCCGCGATGAAGCGGATGAAGCAGACGGAACAGGCACGAGGAAGAGAAGGCGAGTAGGGCATACAGGTCATATGTAGCGCTGCATGGCGCGAGAGCCGAGGGGATGGATACGGCAGGAGGGCATAGTTGATCTTCGCATCGACTTGTGGGACCCATATCGCCGGGCCTACGAACCTTAAAACACAAGGAGGCTCCTATAGGAGGCGAGAGCATTGGTCGATGCCGACCACATCCACGACGAGGCCTTTGGCTGTTAAGGAGGACAGTCGATGTTTGATGCGCTCGTCAATTTCTTGGACGTTGTCACCGCGGGGATAGACGTTGAAAGATAGGTGCACCAAACTGGCGCATCTGCTATGTGCGAGTACAACCGCCAAGCCTTCGAGGTTCAGCGCGCAGATGTCGGAGATGGAGATGGAGAATTCGAGGTGGGAAAGACGCGACGAATTGAGCTTTGATAGGAGCAGGATAATCCAGGATAGCGAAGGCATTGAGGAGAAGCGGAGAGAGTTTGTGCAGTGGATGTGTAGACTACGCAGCCCCGTACAAGGCTCTAGACTTAGCTCAGTGCTCTGTAAAATGACTACACACATCATAGTCAATATCCGTCGATTGCACCCGATATTGAACTCTTACCCGTTGGATCTTTCACGTCTGAGAATCCAAATGACAGGTGTCGTAACGAGGAACCGACAGCCTTGAGTAAGTCGCGGATCGCTATGGCACTGGGCTGGCCCGAAGAATGGCAAGACAAGGATTCAAGCGCAGTGTGCGCTTTCTCCGTGACTAGCCAGCTGAGCAGCAAGGTAACGTCCGTTTTGGGAGACAATACCAGTATTTTGAGTGTCCGACGCCGCGATGTTACTGCAGCAGGTGGTCTCGTCGGCCGTAAGCAATACATCTCGTGTATTCGGACACATGAGACCTCATGAAAGGCGCGAGGGAGTGCCAGGAAGTCCGCAAACGTTGCTGATCGGCATTTATTCAATACCAGTGTCTTGACGGCTGAGAAGTGAGTAGATAAGGTGTCCACGAGCTCAGGATGGATGTGCATGGCGATGACAGTGAGGCAAGAGACGCGCTGTAGGATGGCAGTAGACTCTGGTAGGACGCTATCAAGTCCGGAAACACAGAGGGCCCTTGGCTGTACATTCGCCTGTAGGGCAGGACCAGACCGAAGGGTGGGCCATTCCATCCTTACGACGCGTTCCACGGGTGCATCTTGTCCACTCCCAAGGATCGTAACGTTACGCACGCATTTTCCGATGTCAGGATTAGCCTCTAGGAGCGCTCTGAGCGCTGTGCCTCGGCGTCCGGGGTCTATCCGAATGGAACGAAACAGGTGGTATCGGCTGCGGGGGAGCCAAGCCTTGCAGGTGAGGCTGCATGTCTCTAGGGCTGCGCGATTGTCCTGGAGGAAATCTATCACGCAGTCGCGCAGCTCACAGGGAAGCTGCATATTCTGTGGGATGAGACTCGGTTATCAGACAAAACTATAGTTCTAGTTTGTAGAAGGAAACGCACGAAGCAGCACGCCGTTGAGGTTAGGCGTGTTTAGATGGCTTGTCTTGGTATCCTTGATGGTGGCACAAAAGATAGGCATGGTCTTAGGCACCCCCTGCCAATTTATAGGTATGTTGCGGGCGTCTCGAGTCGAGGATCTTAACCTGTCCATGGTGGTTGATGGCAAGCACCGGGGAGCGTTCCCGACCGCAGCGTGATCATCGTGACTGGCGTTCTGGCTCGACCGATTAGGAAAACGTGGGAAACGCCTGCTCTCGCATACTTGTTCTCCTTGAAATAGCCTTGCCAATCTCTTACACCGACCACCACTACATATTCATCATGTTCAGCTCATTTTTTACGTGAGTGCACTACAGCATCATATAGAGCTACCACGACAGAAATCTAACCTCAACTTAGAACAACAGCTCCAGTAGACCCCCATGCGCAGAACTTCTATCCAGTTTCATCAGGGCGTCCTGCCTCTGAACTGTTCTCTGAACTCTCGCCGTCCGACACTCAGTGGGAATGTCCAGGAGGGTTTGCAGTAGAGACGCAGGTGTTCTACAACATCCTTGAAGATGGAACATCGATTATGTGCCAAGTGATTCACTCCGCGGTCGGGTAAGTGATCCTTTCCACTCACGTACGAGAATATGGCTCGATCCCACAGTTTATTATAGCGTGTGGTACCCCACGATCCAATTCACCTCCAAGATTTACAACCCTAATACCAAGGAAATGACCTGGAAGTCAATCAACGTCACCAACTTTGTCACTCCCCCTCCCGGTCTCGACAAGCGCTCTAGCAAGGCCGACCAGTTCTCCATCACGCACAAGTCCCATCCGGGGACAGACTACCCAGAAGTATACACTATCACCGCCAACCTGGGAGAGGGCCTGCAGATCGCACTCGATGTCAAGCGTCCTGCGGGTGTTTCGGGCTTCAAGGTCGGCAAGGGGCCGAAGGGTGGATACTCGTACTTTGGAGCGGACCTGAACAAACCGGACGGTCACGTTGTGCATCGGTTCTGGCCGAGGACGGAGGGACAGGGGGTCATTGTGTGGAAGGGTCGAGCGGTGGAGGCGAAGGGTCCGGGGATGTTCGTGCACGCGATCCAGGGCATGCGTGCTGACACCGTCGCCGCGCGCTGGAACTTTGCCAACTTCCAAAGTGATGAGCACGGTGGCGTCTCTGCCATCCAGATGGAGTTCACGACGACGAACAGCTACGGCAAGAAGGGCTCGGGGTCTGGGTTCGTGGCTGTCAATGTAGGAGCTGTCGTCCTTGGTGGCAAGCTCGCGATTGTGACGGCGGAGACGAAGTGGCCCGAGGAGCCCCAGGATGACAAGGCTGAGGTTATCTCGCGTGCGGCACATACAAGGACCGCACAGGATCCTGACACAGGCTATGCTGCTCCTACCGAGCTCACTTTCCGATGGGCAGCTCCATCTCTCATCGACGATTCCAAGGGCCAGGTCGATGCTACCTTGACAGTCGATGTCGGTGCACCCAATGAACCCAAGGGTCTTATCGAGAAGGTCGACGTCTTGGCGGAGATTCCCTACGTCATCAAGACGATGGTCAACTATGTTGCTGGGACTAAGCCATACATCTACCAAGTAAGCCTATTGCTACTGTATCCTTGCACTAATTCCTCAAGCTAATCATGTTTTAGTGGATCAACCCTGCATCGTTATACGTGACTGGCCCCGACTCGTTGATTCCTGGCCTCTCGCAGGGCCTGACTATCAACGGGAGATTCTACAACGAGGCGACCTTCATCTCATAAGCTTCCTTCTCCCCGTTATCATACTGTACTACCTTTCCCTCCACTTCATTGCTTTCGTTAGACCCAGTCAGGCCTCATTTCACGACCCTCATGAATGACCCCTCTCTCTTCTCACGAACAAATAATAATTCAACATCCACGATATTTCTCATCGACCTTTACCCTCGTGTGTGTACAATGTATGTAAACTCAACGTCGACGCTACGAATAAATAATCCATTTCATGCTTCCAAAATTTGACCATCTATCTCTTCCTCCAAGCTATCAACGTATGCATAGCTACTATTGTGCCTACTCAATCCCCTTTTTATCTTTCGTGTTCGAATATGTATGTAAGGTGTTACACACTTTGCTTTCCAACGTTCAGGGCGGCGCGAGGTTCTTCGGCGCATGCCGATCGACAAATTCAGTGACAAAGTGTCCTCACGAATTCGGAAATTACAAGAACTTCCTCTTCTTAGCGTCCACTGCCAGTTGCAACGAACTTCAAGACTCTCCCAAAGATGCTCAACCTGAGCTAAGCACCATGAAATATTGCTGCACAAGCAAAAGGGATTTGTGTCGGGTGTAAGCAAAAGTAAGTACTTATGATGACACGGGCCGAGGAAATCAGCTGCACTCGGGCCTGTTTTCTAGGTGTTCATGTCCGCTATTTCGTGCTTTCAACCTTCAAGCTCAGCGAGCACCATCGGGGCACTAAGCCCTCGTAAGAGGCAGGTTGGTTATCTGGTCCGTTCTATTTTTACTGGTTTGAACCGTGCCTGAGTACGTCTTCAGATACCACCGCCGTCTTGACACAGGGGAAGCATCTCGATACTGGGACAACTTGAATGTTGCTGAAGTCCCACAATATGCAGACCAGAAACTGTCGTTAATCCTCATGTATTATAGGCCAGATTGACATGTACGAGGTCTATAGAAGCCGGCTGACGAGCCCAGCCCACCACCCTACAAGTTAGGGAGGCTGTGAGTAGGTATGTCGCCATATGTGGGTCCCTGGAACCTAATCATCCATCTCACATAATATTCCCATCATCTCCAGCCTAACATAGAGAGGAATATGGTAGAATCACTCCTATTTCCTCGACATAGAGGCCCGACGCATGGCCCGAGAAGGACATCGCTTAGCAGTCTCTATGCCGGTCCTCTACTGTGTTGCATGCGCGTACACAAGACGATGCATAAGACACCACTCGTAGACCATTGCTAAATATACGCACTGCTTGCCTATATAAAACATAGCAGAAACCGTGACGTCGGAAGAGTGCACTCAAGCTCTACTTCAAGTGACTCTTACAATGACATCCTCCAAGACTCCAGTGTTGATAGTAAGCACCAACCGTCAACTTTCTCCTACCACACCTAACCGCACGTCCTTTCTCTCAACTCCCAGGCCGGCGCAGGCCCCAGCGGCCTCGTCCTCGCACTAACCCTAGCCCAAAACAAAGTCCCCGTGCGTATCATAGAGAAAGAGCTATCTCCACGCCTCGGACAACGTGGTGCCGGCCTCCAACCTCGCAGCCTCGAGCTCTTCCACTTTTTCGGCATCCTGCCCGACATACAGAAACGCGGTTTCACTACGCCAAAGATGCGCGCGTATAAGATGCCGGAGGGCGTGGAGCCTGTGCAGACGTATGATCTGATGGGAGAGGCGTGGAAGCCGACGCCCGATATTCCGTATGTGCGTGACTGTTCTGTTCTGTAGATTCGAGGAAGTTTACTGAAGCTGTCTTACTGTCTAGCCGAACGGGTTGATCCTCGGTCAATCTACCTATGAGGGTATCATCCGCGAGCACCTCGCCCGCGCTGGCGTTCAGGTCGAGTTCGGGACGGAGCTGACTGGTTTCGAGCAAGACGAGAGCGGAGTGACTGCTACTGTTCTCCGCCATGGTGAGAATGACCATACGGAGCTGGTTCATGCCGATTGGTTGGTGTGTGCGGATGGCGGAAGGAGTAAGTCCCTTCCGATCCAGACTCTCAAGTAACGACTCTGATTTCGAACTTTGACCTGACAGGCAATGCAAGGAAGGCACTTGGCCTTGCGTTCCTAGGTGAGACGCAGGATGCTCTGCGTGTTCTAATCACAGATGCCGAAGTCAAAGGGGCGAGTCCCGAGGTAAGCTGAGCAGACACAACGCTCTTAAACAAGCTGCTGATTCTATCATGTTTCTTGCAGTACTGGCACTCTTGGGGAAACCTTGGAAGCACATGGTACGCCTTATCCGTTCAACCTCTCGCGACGCCCTACTCACCCATTTCTCCGTTCAAAGCTTCATGCTAAGAGCCACAGAAGACCCTGCCATCTTCAACTCCGTGATCACAGGTCCCCTACATCTCCTTGAGCGCGCGCAAGAAGGCCTCGAAAGGTTCGCTGAGGTTATGCGCACTATCACAAACAGGAAGGACCTCGATGTTAAGAGAGTGGTTTGGCAATCTGAATGGCGGTGCGTCCTCTGTATCTTTCTTGTGGTCAATTTGGAATCTGAACAATAGTTGGCTTTACTTACAGGCCGAACGTCAGGATCGTGGAGAACTATCGTAAAGGAAGAGTCTTCCTCATCGGAGGTGCGCTCATCCATACATGCCGTCACGATAGTCTCGTGTGCTCAAAGACCCCCCCCCCTTTTCCCTCTAATAATCCAGACGCAGCCCACGTCCACACACCCGCCGGAGGCCAAGGTGCCAACACCGGCATGCAAGACGCAGTAAGCCCCCTCCCTTCCCCCTTCATCGTGCCTTCTAACCCCAAAACATTATCATTGAACAGCTCAACCTCGGCTGGAAACTCGCCCTAGTACACCACGCCGCCGCACACCCCTCCCTACTAGACACCTACAACGAGGAACGGCACCCCGTCGCGAAAGAGATGCTCGTCCGCACGTCGAATACTTTCAATGAGATGTTCAAGAAAGGTCGCGCGAGTGGGGATAGCAAGGGGAGCGATGGACCGGTAAAGATCAATATGAGCACGATGGTCAAGCAGCTGAGGGTGAACTACCGATGGAGCTCTATAGTCGTGGATACGGATCAACTACACCATGACACTGACAAACCTGGAGAGGCACCTGCGTACCTACCCGAGGAAGACGAAGAGCTACGTGCAGGAGATCGAGCACCGGATGCACCTGGGCTTCGAATCCTCTCCGAGTCCAACTCAGATGGCGATAAGGGAACGACGTTGCTCAGGCTCTTTGATATCTTCCACCCAACACGACACACGTTCCTCCTATTCAGCTCCCAAGCTAACGACGTCCACGCCCACTTGAAGGAAATCAAGACTGCGCTCTCTGCGTTCCGTCGTGCGAAGGAGACGTTCCGCGTCGTCGTTATCCTCCCCTCCTCCTCTACCTCCACATTCTCTGACATTCAAGTCGAAGGTACGGAACTCGTCGTCGTGGACGCTGAGGACCATGCACATACCGCTTATCAGGTCGATGTCCGGACTACGACTGTCGTGGTGGTGAGGCCTGATGGAGTTGTCGGTGCGGTGTTACAGTCTGGGGAGGAGGGTGTGGAGAGTGGGCTGAAGAGGTATTTGGAGGGGGTGTTTCGGGGCGTTTGAGTACTAGTATGTAGTATACGTAGTTGGGATTAAGTGGTTCAACACCATTAATGCTAGCACGTTGATCGTCCAATGGTTGATACCGGATGCATAGACCTTTGAGTCAACGAATATGCAATTCAATACGAGGTATATATTCTACTTTTACTCGTCAGCCTGACCATAAGATCATCCTTCACCCTACTCTAACGCAAAACACATCTGCACCAAAACCACCACTAAATCAAAATCTACGACATCTCAACGTCCCCATCATCATCACTCCCCACATCCTCCCACTCTCCCTCTCCCTCATCGCCCCCATCCACCAGTTCGTCATCTTCGGGAGAGGGCTGGATGCCCATAGCGTCCAACCGCCCGATGAGCTCCTGTACGTGTTCGAGGAGGGGTTTGTCTGGGTGGTCTTGTGTTTCGTGTAGCTGTTGCAGTAAAGAGGTGAAGTTAGGGTGCTGAATTATGACTGAATGGTGCCAAGGAGAGAGACTGAAAGGAAGGGGACGACAACGTACCGCTCTACACGTCTCCAAACAATCCCTCGCGTCCCTCGCAAATCCCTCCGCCGACACCTCCCCTCCTTCCTCTCCCTCTTCGCCACTTCCTTCTACTTTCGCCCCGTCTCCAGCACCACCAGCATCAAACATCTTCTCAGCCATCAAAAACAAACACCACCCCTCCAAATACCACGCCTCGACCTCCTGGTCGTCCTCATCTATGATCCCCGTCAACACGACCAGCGCCTCTTCGAAGCACTCGAGCTCGAGGAACATCTTGGAGAGGGATATGCGTGTTTGGATTGGTGGGATTTTGGAGTAGTCGTTCTGCGTAGTCAGATTCGCAGTGGGAGTGGTAAGGGGAGGGGAAGAGGGAGGGGAAGAGGGAGAGGAGAGGAGGTCTTTCCAGGAGGCCCAGGCTTGGAGGAGGTACGCTTTGGCTTCGTCGGGGCGTTGTTGGGAGAGCCGGACGGAGGCGAGGGATTGGAGGGCTTCGGTGTTGTTCGGGTCGGTTTGGAGGGCGAGGGTGAGGAGGGACTCGCAGGTGGACTCTGCGGCGGGGTCGAAGCTACAGTCATCGCACCAATATCATGTAAGTATGATAAAGTATAGCGCGAGAGGCATGGAGGGAGATGCACGCACCAAAGATCATACGAAGGGTCCATCCAGATCTCGACCATACCAACAAGAGCACGTACGATATTCCTCCTCACCTCAGCATCGTCGTCATTACCAGACGAGTCCACCGCGCGTTCCTTCCCCTTGAGCTGGCTGTTCATGAGATCGACTGCATTCTGATAGTGCCGCAGGGCAGCGTGGGGGTCGTCATCGCTGAGCTGGGCGAGGTAGAGGTAGGCGGAGGAGGGTGGAGGGGAGGGTGCGTCTGGGTGTGGTGGGATTAGGGTTTCGAAGATCTAGCAAAAGTTAAAGTCAATCGCCGTCCGATATACTTATGCTTTAGTATAGAGGTCGCACCTGTTTAGCGGTGTCGATCTCTCCTGTTTCGAGCAGCACGACGGCAAGCATCTCTCGTGCCTCCGCATTCGCAGGTTCCTTCTCAAGAGCCCGCTTGATGAACCGTTCAGCGAGCGGATAGTCGCATTGTACGATGAGAGTCTGCGCCTTCGCAAGCAATGAAGGCACAGAAGGCTGGGTTGAAGACTCTGGTGTGTTCTGAGTCGAGACTGGTTTGATTTTCTTTGATTTTGTGCGAGCTCGGCCCATGGCAGTCGATGTGCAGTGTTTACTAGTTAGCAATTGGAGAAGATTGCAATTGTTCGTGCGTGTGTATGATCGGGTCGGCCCGATGGATCTCACCCCTGATTTACTGTGATTCGCTGCTGGATTTAGACTGTTCGTCGGCGGTCGAGGAGCAAGCAATTGATGAATTGGAGGAATACCACCGATACTGCGGTGGAAAAGAAACGTGTGTGAAGAGTCTAGAGTTCGTGAATAGTCGGACGAACTCGCTTTGCGGGGTTACAATGTGGGTTACGGTTCGAGTTCTAGAGCACTAGAGTAGCAGTAGTACTAGTACATTTCCTATAGGCTCCTGAGCCAAGTTATCATCGTGTAGGACTCTGTCACCTCTCGCAGACGACTTGCAGTGGCTTGTAGATGTTTTACACTGCATTTCACAGTGCTACCAACACAATCAGATAATTTCTTGCCATTGAAACAGAGAGGTGGGAGAAAGAAGCGGGCGATCAATGAATGCTGTTGCCGCTGGGTTTCGTATGCACGGCACCGCTTATGTGGGCGCCTGTTCTGTGATTGGCCACTGACTCCGTATCGGACTGTAGGCTTTGATTGAGCAATTACTAGTCCTCGCTGCTCTCCTCGCCTCCTTTCTCAAACAATGTACCATGTTCCGCCAAGTCCTCAGACGCTACCCCCCTGCGACCTCGCTGCCCCGCCTCGCCCGCCCATCGTACTCGACGTTGCTCTCGACTCGCACCACCCTCCTCCCGAGAGCGCCATTACCTCCCCTGCACGGACCCGGCACTCGCAGCATATCTCTCCTCACCACTGGCACACACCGCTCCCTCCGTGTCGCTGACAACCTCGCCAGAGCCACCGCCGTCTCGCTCATCCGCTCAAGGGACTTTAGAGCCTTCCACGCCACCCCGCGCAACGATGGCCTGCCCGTCCTACCCTTCCTCGCAGGTTTCTTAAAGGTTCGCCTTCTCACTCCCAAAACTTCCTCTTCTCATGAACCAGCTGAACTAACATCTTCGCGATAACATGCCAGGCGTCCGTAGCGATGGACATCATCCGCACCGCCGCTCGCATCGCACTCACCTTCCTCCCCGTCGTCATGCTCGGCAGCTGGCAGATGAAGCGCAAGCTCAGATGGGCAGAATCCCGGGGCGACCAGGAGCTCGTTAATAAAATAAAGACGCACATGAACGTCCGACATCAACGCCACAAGGTCATATTCTTCTATGGCCTCCTCATCCTCCCCGTCGTCATCTTCTGGGCCACCATCCTCGCCAGCATGGAGCGTACGCCCCTGACAGGCCGGTAAGCTTCTCGTCCTTTCCACTGAATCAGCTATCTCGAAAACTAATATATATTTTATCACATGTAGATGGAGACTAATCCTCCTCTCGCCCGAAGAAGAAGAAGAAATCTCCGCCCAACTCGCAGGCAACGGCTGGTACCAAGCCGTCGGGGACATCCTCTCCCAAGAAGGTGACACCCCCGCCATCGTCCCTCCCTCCGACTGGCGATTCCTCTGGGTCCGATCGACGCTCCGGCGCCTCGAATCCGTCATCCCCCTCCTACAGAAGGAAGGCGAACTCGAAGCCAAGTGGCTCGAATGCGGGCCCGACGACATACCCCTACCCCCACCCGCGGACTACCCGCTGCGTCCGAGACCGAGGGCGTCAGAGTTCGTGAGACGGTTCGCGGAATTGTCGTGTGGGCGTGCGCCCCCGCCGGTACCCCATGGCGTCTTGGGCCCGCCGTACTCGTTGATCGTGGTGGATAAGCCGGACTCGTCGAACGCGTTTTCGTATGGGTTTGGGCCGGACGGGGGTGGTGGGATCGTTGTGTTCTCTGGGTTCTTGGATGATATCATGTCCAAATACCCTCCCTCTTCCTCCTCACCATCACCCTCATCGCCTTCCTCATCATCGCAATCGCAACAACAACAGAGATCATGGCTATCCTCACTCTTCGGCGGTCTATTCCCCGCCTCTTCGTCTAATAACCATCCACAATACAACCACCCGATGCCGACGGAAGAACAGACCTCCGAACTCGCCATCCTCCTCGCGCACGAACTCGCGCATCTTATACTCTCACACCACCTCGAGACCCTCAGCTCGGGATCGATCATCTGGCCCGGGATACTCTCTATCGGGACAGACGTCATTCGCGCTCTCATCTTCCCGTTCACTATGATGTGTAAGTTCCTTTGACTCTCGTATTGCCCCGAGTATCCTTTTTGGAACGTATACTAATATTCACGCGTAGTCGGACCGTTCGTGAACGACGCACTCGCAGGGATCGGTAAAGCCGGCTCTGGCGAGTTCACGAAACTCACAGAGTACTGCACAAGTCAGAAACAAGAAGTCGAGGCCGACGTCGTCTCTGCCAGGTAAGCTCTCCCACCCATTAATTCCCTCTCTCCGTCCTCCCCAGCCACTCTACGGAATACGCACATTAATGCATACGTTCGTAGACTCTTGGCGCACGCAGGCTTTGACCCGCGACACGCCGTCCGCTTCTGGGAAGAACGCGCGAACGAGCAGAACCACGAACGCACAGCCGAGTGCACACCCATGCACGCCGCCGCCGAAGCTGCCTCCTACTCTTCCTACTCCTCCTCCCCTTCCTCCTACTCCCCATCCTCCTCTCCATCCTCCTCCTCCTCTCCCTCCTCATCAATATCAACCCAATCACAACCACAATCACAAATATCAACCCAACAAGCACCACCACTAAGCGACAAAGTAGCAGGGATAGGCGGGTGGGAGATGGCGGTGCCGATGCGCTGGATGGGCACTACGCACCCTTATAATGTTGTCCGGGTGGGCAAGCTGAGGGACGAGCTGAAACGGTGGGAGAGGAAGAGGGAGGAGGCGAGGAGGGTTCGGGAGGAGGGGGAGCGGTGATTATGGAATTGGTTTTTCTTTGGTAGGTAGTGCATCTATCCCCACTGCAGTATACTGCTTTACCCGCGTTTCGCGGGGTCCGACTCTCCTTATATTTTCTTCTTGTTTATCTCATCTCAATATCGCTTTCGCTGCTTTTTCTCTGGCTATCGACTCCGTGACTTCCAGGGCTAAATCCAACCCAATCCAACCCAACCCACACACCCACAGCCGATTCTATCCGATCTACTTATAGTAAAATGTTTACTTGCTCGCGCTATTTTCTTTACCTTATTTATTAGAACGCTAGGCTTACTTTTTACGGTATTAGTCGTGCATGTAATATAGCTCAGGCTTGAGACACAAGGAAGAGAACCCAAATTCAACGGATGAACTGACATTGATTGGGTACTTGTGAGTGAATTACGACGGTGAAAATCGAGTTCTCGTCCGCTCACACGCCGGGTACGCTTGATATCACTCGCATCTCGTGGTATCTTCGTTTCGTCTCTTGGAATACTAGAGAGACAATCATTAATTCTATCACCGACTAATGCTCAATGTGTATACAATCCATGCTATATGTATCCGCTACTCAAGCAGTCCGAAACACCTCCTTCAGATACCTCTTCAGCCCCTCCCCCATATCTCCCTTCGACTTCGAGTCCTCCAACTTCATATCGCCTGTACCATGTAGAACCGCACCGATGACCCCGTCAGGCCTCACCACGATTATCCGACTCCGGGTATTATGGTTGAGGTGGTAAGCATTGTGTGCGAGGTTATTGACGTCCACCAGTACTACGGTCAACGTTGATCCACCGATAGTCGGGGCGGTAACGGTAGAGGCAAAGGAGGAGGGAAGGATGACGACGATCCGGAAAGTCTCCCTCGCGAGTGGGTATGCAGCGAGGGCAGCGTCTACTTCCTTCAAGTGGCCCTGGGAGGTTTTAAGATCCTCGCTGAATAGAAGGAGAGTGTGCCGTGCCGGGTGGAAGATATTGAAGAGCGACGTAGTGACCTGGCCGTTGCTCCCGACTTCTGGGTTAGTGATACTAGTGAGGATCTGAAGGCCAGGTGCATCCGGTGCTCTGTCTCCTGCACGAAGCTCTTTGTCTTCGTCAGGGAGGTACGCAGGACCACTTTGCCCAGGTTTGTCGGCGTGCTGTTGATCCACGACGATCGAGCTCCACCGGTAACTCACCCTCAGCTGCTTGAACACCGTATCCAGATTAATCCCCGCCACCGGTCCACTTTCTTCCTCGCTCCTCTCACGGTTCTTGAAAAATACGTCTTCGAAAGCTTTCGACGTACGGAGTAGCATCTCCTTTGCGACGGGGTACCGTTCCTCGTTGTAGGTGTCTAATAAAGAGGGGTGTGCGGCGGCGTGGTACACTAGAGCGAGTTTCCAGCCTAGGTTTAGCTATACAAGGGTAGGACATCGAAGTTAGTATACGCCCTGGTAACAGATAGCAGGGTGTAGAGACTTACGGCGTCTTGCATGCCGGCGTTCGCGCCTTGGCCTCCAGTCGGTGTGTGGATGTGTGCTGCGTCTGCCACCGTATAAGGTGAGGCGAGCGGAAGGTTCAAAGGACGAAATATTGTGGATCACGACGAACGCACCTCCTATAAGAAAGACTCTCCCTCTACGATAGTTCTCCACGATCCTGACGTTTGGTCTGTATACGGGCATTATTCAACTGCCCAATCTAAGACTGCGGGTAACTCACCGCCACTCGGATTGCCATATCACCTTCGTGACGTCGATGTCCTTCCTGTTCGTTATAGAGCGTATAACGTCGACGAATCCTTCCAGGCCTTCTTGGGCCCGCTCGCGGAGATGTGGGGGACCTGTCACTATTGTAGTAAAAATGCTTGGGTCTTCTGTGGCTCGTATCATGAAGCTTTGGGTCCATAGGTGATGTGTGAGGATGAGGTTATCGGAGAGGAAGGGTAGGAAAACGTACCATGTCCCTCCAAGATTTCCCCAAGCGTGCCAGAACTATGACGCACAAAATATTGTTAGTTTGAGACTTGACCGTTTCCTGTATTTTTATCACCTTACCTCGGGGCTCACTCCTCTGACCTCGATATCTGTCAACAACATACGCACCCCTTCCTGCGTTTCACCGAGGAAGGCGAGCCCGAGCGCCTTCCTTGCAGTGCCTGTCGAAAACATAGTCAAGTCATTCTTGCTCTACGTTTGAATAAATCGCAACGGGACCTACTCCGACCACCATTGGCACACACCAACCAGTTAGCAGAGATCAGCTCTGTGCGTTCATCACCCTCAGCAGAGTTATGATTGGTCACAGTAGCAGTCACTCCATTCTCCCCTTGCTCAATACCGGTCAACTCCTTTCCAAACTCGACCTCGATACCAGCGCGAGCCAAGTGCTCGCGGAGGATACCTTCATAGCTGGACTGTCCAAGGAATACAGCATTTGGCTTCACGACAAGACGGGGTTAGCACACACCCTCAAGTCTCCGGAAGCCAACTCACATAAGGGATGTCTGGCGTCGCCTTCCACGGCTCTCCCACGGGAGAATACGTAAGCGCAGGTTCAACACCCTCTGGCATCTTGTACGAGCGTACCGGGGGTATCGCGATAGCACGTTTCTGGATGTCAGGGAGGACGCCGAGGAAGTGAAAAAGCTCGAGGCTGCGAGGTTGGATGCCAGAACCGCGTTGGCCGATGGGGGGAACCAGCTCCTTCTCGATGATGCGCACGGGGACCTTGTTTTGTGCTAGGGTTAGTGCAAGGACGAGTCCGCTAGGGCCTGCGCCGGCCTAGTCATTGGGAGGAAGGTCGTATGTTTAGGTACAGCAGCAAGAAAGTTGAGGGCTGAGGGTGATGCTTACTATCAGCACTGGGGTCCTATCAATAGAGGATGTCATTATGAGAGTGAGCAGTGAGTCTGCACACTTTTCCGATCTTTGAGCGGTGAGTTATATAGGCAAGTAGTGTGCGTATACTCCCATGTTCGATGAGTAGTATCTTATGCGCTATCAAGTGTCCAGTGGGGAGCATAGTAGAGCATCGATATCCGAGTCAGTCGGTAAAAGGGCTCTAGCTCGGCCTATAGACGTTAAAAGGTCATATTTCTGGCTCTGTTACACCGAAATCGGACTCACCTGGGTCCTACGACGCCTTGCAACATTGCGGGACGTGAGCTCGCTAGGAAAACTACTGAGAACTCAATGGGAAGGGCATGTATATGCCGGGATTCCGGGGTATCCACTCATTTGGAGAGCGACTGACCGGGAAATGGGAATGCCAATGTTCACCTTCGGATACCACTCCATGTTCTCGCAGCTGAGCTCATATATCAACCCTTCAGTGTCCTCCCCAACAAACACGAACTCGATGTTAGAGATATCATTGGATCGGTCGTGCGAGGAAGGTGGTTGTCTGTTCAGGAACGCCGTGCAATTGAGATGAACGTATGTACTTGGTGTGGGGCCGCAAGCATTGCGATAGGTAAAGTCATCCGACGCGGTGTTAGAGGGTGCCCTGCTAATAATTCAGGTTGTCAAGTACTTGGTGCGTATACTGTATGATGCACTTAAGCAGTCCGGAACACCCCCTTCAGATACCTCTTCAACCCCTCCTCCACACCGCCCTGCGACTTCGAGTCCTCCCCGTCTATATCGCCTCCATCGTGTAATTTCGCACCAATGACGCCATCAGGCCTTACCACAATTAACCGAGCCCAGGCATCGTGGGCGAGGTGGTAAGCGGTGTGTGCGTGGTTATTAGCATCCACGAGCAATACGGCCGATGCTGATCCACCGATGAACGGTGCGGTAGTGGTGGAAGAGGGAAAGATGACGACGATCTTGAACGTCTTCCTCGCCAGTGGGTACGTAGCGAGGGCAGCGTCTACTTCCTTCAATTGGTCCTGGATGCCCTGAGAGCTCTCGCTGAATAGGAGGAGAGTGTGCCGCGTCGAGTGGAAAATGTTGAAGAGCGACGTGGTAAGCTTTCCGTTGTTACCCACTTCCGAATTGTCAGCATGAGAGAGGGCTTGAAGGCCAGGCGCATCCGGAGCCCGGTCACCTGCACGAAGCTCTTTGTCTTCGTCGGGGAGGTACGCAGGTGCACTGACCTGACCACTTTGTCCAGGTTTGTCGGTGTGCTGTTGATCTACAACGATCGAGCTCCACCGGTAATTCACCCTCAGCTGCTTGAACACAGTACTCATATTGATCGCCACCGGTCCACTTCCTTCCCCGCTCTTCCCACTGCCAGCATCCTTGTCTCCGTCCTCATCTTTGTTCTTCAAGAATATCTCCTTGAACGTTTCTGATGTACGAACTAACATTTCTTTCGCGACAGGGTACCGCTCCTCATTGTATGTGTCGAGTAAAGAGGGATCGGCGCCGGCGTGGTGCACTAGAGCGAGTTTCCAGCCTAGGTTAAGCTGGGCAAATACATGACATAGAGGTTAGTAAACGCCGTGGCGAACCGAGGGGTGGGCAGGAAGTAGAGGCTTACAGCGTCTTGCATGCCGGTGTTGGCACCTTGGCCTCCGGCGGGAGTGTGGACGTGGGCTGCGTCTGTATCATTAGAGAGAGAGAATGAAACCAGCCGAGCGCAAGCTTTGTGAGGTCAATGTGGACGGCATGGTATAGAAGAGCGTACCTCCAATAAGGAATACCCTTCCTTTACGATAGTTTCCCACGATCCTGACGTTCGGTCTGCGTGATACACAATGAAACATTGCTTAGTTTCCCGATTTACCACAAGTTAGAACCAAGAGCACGTACCGCCATTCGGATTGCCATATCACCTTCATGACATCAATGTCCTTCCTGTTCGTGATAGTGCGCATGACCTCAATGAATCCTTCTAATCCTTCTTGAGCGCGATCAAGGAGTCGTGCGGGGGCTGTCACTATTGTGTTGCAGATGCTCGGGTCTTCTGTGGCTCGTAACATGAAGCTTTGGACGAACAGAGGATGCGTGAGAATGAGGGATATCGGAGAGGAAGCGCAGGAGAACGTACCAGGTGCCTCCAAGGTTGCCCCAAGCATGCCAGTACTACGATGTGAGAGAGACCGTTAGGCTACTGCAATTCAACCGTTTCTAGAAGTTCAGGTGGCCTACCTCTGGGCTCATCCCTCTAGCTTCGACGTCCGTCACTAGAACACGCATACTGTCCCGAGTTTCACCGACGAAGGTGAGTCCGAGCATCTTTCTTGCATTGCCTGCCGGATAAATTAATTGAGTCGTACTCTAATGGGAAGTGAAACGGGCTTACTCCTTCCACCATCGGCACACACCAACCAGTCAGCAGAGATTAGCTCTGTACCCTCCCTCTCCCCGGCGACGACGCGACGGACAACAGTAGCAGTCACCCCACTCTCGTCTTGCTCGATACCAGTCAGCTCTGTCCCAAACTCGACTTGAACACCGGCGCGGGCGAGGTGATCCCGTAGGATGCCCTCATAGCTACTTTGACCGAGGATACACATGTTCGGCTACAGGGAAAGGCATTTTAGCTCGTCTCCCCACGTGTTATAGTATCCATAATGATAGTCACTTACGTATGGAATATCCGACGTCGCCTTCCACGACTCCCCCAGCGGAGAGTACGCTAGCGCAGGCTCTACACCCTCAGGCATCTTGTACGCGCGTACCATGGGCACATCGATGCAGCGTTTCAGAATCTCAGGGAGGACACCGAGGAAGTGGAGGAGCTCGAGGCTGCGAGGCTGGAGGCCGGCACCACGCTGTCCGAGACGGGGACCTAGGTTTTTTTCGATGATGCGCACGGGGACCTTGTTTTGGGCTAGGGTCAGTGCAAGGACGAGACCACTTGGGCCTGCACCGACCTGGCAACGCGAGAAAGGAAGTATGGTTTAGTATATGTGGTAGGAGAAGTGGAGGGGAACACTTACTATCAGCACTGGAGTCCTGTTAGCAGAGGGTGTCATTGCGAGTGAGTTTCGATGCACTTTCCCCAAATTCGAGCCGTGAATTATATATGCGAAAATTCTGAACGCGTCTTCCATGTCTGACGAGGAGCATCTTATTCACTGTCGAGTGTACGCGTAGGCAGCACAGTAGAGTATCGGCACCGGCTCGTAAGCGATCTCCTACCTAGGCTATGGAAACTGAGTGATTTTACTTCTATTTTATCAGATAGCAGATACCATTGCAGCTTTGACCAATGCTCGGGCCCGAGAGAAGCTAGAGATGTCAGAATGTTATGTGAGATATATGATCAAGCTCCTGACTCCCGCACACTCACCTCGCGATCGAACTCAATAGGCCGACAGAATCTGCTCTGTGCAGTCGTTAAGTATGTCTCGAAGGTCAGCATACTCCTAACATGATGATTCTTAGTAGTAGTTTTTTTGAAAACTTGATGGTATGTAAGCCACGATAGATTCAAGAGAGCATGACAACGAAGTAGGGCTTACCTGAATCCTGCGAGGCGTTACAAGCCCGATACTTCGATACTTCGATACTTCTCGCCGAAGTTGAATGAACAGCGGTCAACTTGAAGAACAAGACGCCAGGTACTTTGCCAGCTGCAGGTACCCCAACAGACCTGCGCCGGCGCATGCAACTGATGCCGGTCGGCCCGAGTGCGTGTGCTTATATACGACAATTGCTTATGCTGATAATCAACATAAATCATTGCTACGTGTGTAGAAGTCGAATGTCGCCGTTGGACTTATAGTTCGTCACTGGCCATGGATGCCAAGACGAGGTTCCTGTTATTTCCGAATTGGTGAAGACACTCTTTCGGATCGGCATTCGTGCCGAAGGATCTCGCGTTGCGCTGGACGCCGCGAAATAACTTGAAGTAAACTGCTCCTTACACGATGACAATTCTCTACCCTCACGTCCTTCGCTCATCTCCATTTCAAAAGTAAGACATTTCCTAATTGTTAGTATTTGTTGCTGAACTTTTTATTGTTCGCAGATGTACACTGCCCTTCGTAATGGGGTAGCCCGCGCAACGAGTTCAAGGTCGGCCTTACAAGGGTTTACAACGTCACGTTCGAATATCAGACAGTCGCTTTCGCTAAGTCGAGTAGGGCCTACTCATCGACATTTCCCAAGTACATACCTACCTTCACGTGGGTTTGCGTCCAAAAGCTCCTACGAGAGCGAACCGCCTCCCAAACCAAAGTCTTCTACACCTCTGCGTCGCGCCGCTGCCGCCTCTCTTCCCATTCGATCCAACCCGACACCCACAAGAAGTTCTATTCAACCGATATTCACCCTCAATACTGCAGAGCGATACCTTCTACCTCGGCTACGTGGGCACCTCCCTGCTACAGCTCAGCAACTTCACGAGTCATATTGGGTGCCAAATTGGAAGAGTGGGCAGGATGGGCAGGAAGGCGAGATATTTATATTCGGGAATGGCAGTTTTGTTTGTTGGGGACTGGGAGAGGTAGAGGCGAAGGCGTTTGCGAAGGAGGTGTTGAGCAAAGCGAAGGCTGAAGTTGGCAGTGTTTGGGAGCATGAAACGGAAGACCTGGAGTTTGTGACAGACCCGTCTGAGTGAGTCTTATCATCTATGACTCTTGAAGATACATCTGACTGTATTGATTCTCCTTTGTAATGGTATAGGAAAACACGCCTACAGGGTGACCTCATCATTCTTGGACAAACGCCTCCTCCGACAGACGCAGAAGCACACTTCCCTACCGATGTCTCTGCCGCAACGTTCCCCGCCGACACGATCCTAGCTCGCTATGCTTTCTCACAAGCTCTTGCGCGGTCAACGGCCCTTTCAGGATTAGAAGTTTCCTTGGAGAAATATTTGTCGTCGATGGCTGCTCTTCCGGATACACTCGTGCGCACAGGAGAACCCGGGCTGGGACGTGTTGCTCTTGTCAAAAAACTTGGGGAGTTGTTGAAGTTTAGGCAAGGCCTGAATCTGAATAGAGAGAACTTCTATGACACCCCAGACTTCTACTGGACGGAGCCTGTGCTTGAAGGTGACGTTAATAGTCTGTTGCGGAAGCAGGATGCTTGTGCTAAAACATTGAACAGGTTACTTCAACACATTGAGTAATGCATTAGAGATGAAGGCCCGTGTTAGGACGGTCAACGACAAGATTACATATGCGGCCGAGGTTAGTAGTGTTCTAATATCTGATTCTGGCATTCGCTGACTATGCATATAGATGCAATCGGTCCTTCGTCAACTTCTGACTGAGGTAAGATTGTAGTCTGCCTTCACATGCTTGCGGACGCTTATATTACGCTTTCCTAGACCTCCGCACATCGAATGGAGCTCATTATCATCTTACTCATTGCCGTTGAAGTTGTAATTGTGAGTATCTCCCCTCAATACAAGTACACTAGGGCAGAGTCTAATCGTTGTTCCTTATCCTCAGTGTCTTATCCGTGACGGCCCCGAACTCTTGCATATGATCAAGGGCGACAAGTCGACTGAGACAACTGCAGAGCCAGAAAAGTAATATGTAGAGTGAGGAGTGCTACTTCTTGGGCGATCTATTGGCATATAGAGACACTGTACATTATTGTCGTATAATCTACACCAAAGCACACCCGCTCATATCATTTCTCGCTTTTGGGTAGCAACCAAATGTGTGACTCGCAGGCTGTGGCCCCCTCGGTACGGGTTATGTTTAGCGCGTCTAGGCGGGCAATTATTACAGCAGCCGAAGCGCCCATCACTACTTGGACCATAACCCCCACGACCTCCTGCTACTTACTTACCTCGGTCTTCCTCTCCTTCTAACTGCCACAAGTCGCCACTCAGCATAGTTGCAGCCATGTCGATGGAAGAAAGCATCAGTTTGGAGGAGACCAACAAAATCCGTATCTCC
Organism: Irpex sp. M6601; assembly: GCA_037039805.1. Lineage (NCBI taxonomy): Eukaryota > Fungi > Basidiomycota > Agaricomycetes > Polyporales > Irpicaceae > Irpex > Irpex sp. M6601. The sequence goes on along the minus strand of JAXQGN010000065.1, from coordinate 56,411 downwards.
CTCGGTCTCAAGCCACTTACGGATGACAAGGGCCCCGCCACCGACAAGGAGAAGACTGCGGAAGAGAACTATGCTAAGCAGCGAGAGAAGGAGGCTAAGGAGAAGGAGACCAAGTACGCTTCTGCTTCCTTCATTACTGGGTGTATGCAGTTTGCTAATTCGTGATTGTAGAGAGATCCAGGAGCGCATAGCAAAGTGAGTATCCTCTCATTTGTTCGTCAAGGTAGTCGAGGACCTACTTCCATATCCTCTTCTTCCGGGTACAGCCTATAAGAGACCATGAGAGACTGGCTAGCCCCGTTGTTGACTTCTGTGAGTAACAAGCGACACGTTTGCTCATTGGCTGTTGTTACAACTTTGTAGGGTGAGGAACAAGCGCGAGTTGAATGCGAAGCTCAAGGGTACGACACTTGGTGATGCCGAAGGCGATGTAGACGATACTCTCAAGTGGATTAAGCGGAGTAAGAAGAAGGAGAAGGAGTTGGCCAAGAAGAGGCAGCAGGAGCTGGAGGAGTTGGACAAGGCAGTACAGGAGGAGTACACTGAGAGTGTGTCATTCAAGCCACATCATGTTGGCTTTTCTCACGGACTGACTCGTATGCACAGAGGATCTTGAGGGCTTGAAGGTCGCCCACGACTTCGAAGAGCTGGATGAGGGAGAGGAGCGGATTCTCACGCTGAAGGACAGCCGGATTCTTGAGAACGAAGGTGCGTACTGAGTTTGTTAATGAGATGTTCTGCTTGCTCATCAAAGTATATATCAATACAGAGGACGAACTTGAGAATGTCGCTTTGGCTGAGCATGAGCGCAATGAGAAGAACAAGGAGCTCAAGATTAAGCGAAGAGACTATACCGGCTATGACGACGACGAATTCGCGCCTGGTCAAGCCGGTATGAAGCGTTCTCTACTATCGAAATACGACGAATTTTTGGAAGGCCCGAAGGAAAACGTAAGTAGTCGCATTCGGGGTCTGACTGTATGCTCATTCACGAGTTTAGGCCTTCCGTCTGGGCAGCTCTTCTACTGCCAAGCCTAAAGCTTCAAGCATGGACATCGACGAGTCTACGGTCTCTGTTAACAAGTCACTGCTGTCAATAGACTACAGTAGTGAGTCTCCAGGTCGTGCCGTCGTGATCTTGTGCTAACTATGACCCGCAGAGAACATCGAAATGACTGATTATCTTCAAGAGGGTGATGTCGGATTCAAGAAACCAAAGGTGCGTAGCATCCGGTCTTCTTCAAACGCTCTTCCTAATTCTATTTATGCAGACCAAGAAGAAGCGGTCGACGCGGAAACAAGCAGAGTTGTCCGACATTGCCGCTGACGGCGACCGAATGCAGGTAGACGAGAAGCCGATAGTCCCTCGACAACGCAATCTGGATGATAATTTCGTAGATGACGACGAGCTGCAAGCTGCTTTGGCTCGCTCGCGGCGCGCGAAGCTTCAGAAGCGCAAGAAGCTGTCGCCAGAAGAGCTGGCCAAGAAGAGTAAGTCTTTGGATTTTTTCTGTGTTCCATCTTCTGACGTAGTATAATAGTTGCCGAGGAGCGAGAGAAGTCTACTGCGCCCAATGGTGACGGCCCAGAAGTCATCAAGGTTGAGGACGATGGCGATGAGGAAGGCGGCCTCGTCTTCGACGACACCTCCGAGTTCGTGCGCGCCATCACATATGACCCCGTAGCCGTCAAACAAGAGCCCAAACCTGAGCGGGCGCTGTCGAAAGCACCTTCGGAGGCACCACGGGATGTCAAGGCGGAGGAAGACGTGCCGATGGAGGAGTTGGAGGCCGGTGAGGTTGTGATCAAGGAGGAAGAGGACGACGAAGAGATGCTCAACGCCATCGAGTATGCGATCAAGGAACAGGAAGCTCACGACGCAGCCGTAGAGGCTGGTGACGTACCTGTTGGGACTGCTTCGGAGCAAACGTTCGCTACCGGTATGGCTGCCACGCTCAACATCCTTCGTAGTCAAGGTGTCTTGGCCCAACCTGGAGCTGACCAGAAGGAGCGCGAGAGGGTGCAGCTGCAGCGTGACTTGTGGCTGGCAGATTACCGTCGTATGGTTGCTCAGCGAGAGCTGGAGAAGGCCAAGGCTCGCGGTGGGAACAAAGACCAGGCTACGAGGGAGTATGAGAACCGGTTGCGCGAACAACAGGAGGCTCGGCAGAACTTGGAGTCGTTCAAGAACTACAAGCCGGATGTGAATATCGTATACTACGATGAGTTCGGCCGAGAGTTGACGCCGAAGGAGGCGTGGAAGGCGTTGTCGCATAAGTTCCATGGGAAGGGCTCTGGGAGGATGAAGACGGAGAAGAGGTTGAAGAAGATTGCGGAGGAGAGGAAGAAGGAGGCGATGGCTAGTGGTGACACGCCGCTCAGTATGAACCAGGCGTTCCAGATCCGTCAAGAGAAGGCTGGTCAGGCTCACTTCGTGTTGTCTGTTGGTAACAGAGGGTACGTCACAATCTATCACTCAGAGTTGCCTATATTCATCTGACATGCACCGTCTCTTTAGTGCCGTTCCTCAGGCGTCAGAGTTCCTCGATCCTCAGCCCTTATCGAAGGGCAAGACCGAGAAGAAGAACAAGAAGAAGAACGCAGAGAAGAACGGAGTTCCTCAACTCGACTCTACAGGCTTCATCACACTGCCCCCGCCCGCTACTTACAGTCCTGCTCCTGCCTCTGGCGCGGGATCTGCGAATGGCTCGCCTGCTCCGAGACCTGGGTTTTCGAGGATCACGTCTACGGCGGTGGACGTTGGGTCTCCGAGGGAGGGTGGCACACCTGTACCTGCGGATAGGACTAAGGTTGCGTTTGGTTTGAATAAGAGGAAGGCGGGTGAGGAGGCTGATGGGACGCCCCCACCTAAGAGACGGTGATTGAGTAGCCCACGATCAACGCATAGTGTTTGTGTGTTTGGTGCTACGAGGATGTAGAGAATTATATTACTGTTACAATATCATATAGGATGTCCGGTATACAGTATGCTCTGCGTCATAGCGTGCCTACGCTTCTGATCGAGAGGTCTTTGGTCACCGCGCAGCGGTCTTTGTCTCTACCCGTTGCACTCTCGAAGGCTTTCACCAGAGATGCTTGCCCTTCGTCCGTCCTGTGTACTGATCAGATTCCCATTCTGCGTCATAATGTGATATGCGGCAACGTACCATTTCACATCATGGCCGTTCTTCTCGAGAGCCACTTTGACTGTCGTCCATGAGAAGCGAACGAGAGATGGAAAGCCAAATGTGGGTTCCAGAGAGGACTTGATCCAAGCGACGGTCTTCGGGTCTAGGATGATTGGTGTACTAAGTTCAAAATCTCGGAGTGAATAAGTAACACCACCACCAACCTGAAGGATATCCACTGCCGAGCTCCTCTCCCCACGTCGGCTCAGCACCTGCAGTGCCGTCTTCTGATGGCTGAGTTTCCTCATACACCCAACCTTCTATCCACGCGTCTCGAGTGACTTTTGCGGCTACACTGGCCGCACCGACAATTTTGAACTTGGAGTCGGCTTTGGCTGTAACGGTGAAGCTGATACCGGGAAATTGCTTTGAGAGGTTAGCCTCCCAGGCCTTCGTAGGGCCGAGTGCGTCGACGTATACCTATTCGTTTTATCATCAGCATTTCTAGCAGGTAGGTAGGAGAAGGAGAGAGAACCTCGGATAGCTCAATGCCACTTTGCAGGACTTCGCGTATCAGAAGGATGGTAGCGTCTTCTGCTTGTCTGTTCAAGTTGTGTGGTGGTCGGCGTAACATACCACTGGAGATAGCTTGAGGTCTGTCACACATGACATTCAATATTATGACTATCCAGCGTGATACTATGCGTACGATAGAACTCTTACAGACCACGCCAGGTTCGCCGGGTCTGAGCACAGCGTCTCAAGAAGCGTGGACCGCGTGGTGGCGTTCAGAGTCTTTGAATCTGCCGTTCGATAAGTACTGTATACTCAGAAAGAAATTAGTATACACTTGCGTACCTGCAAATCCAAGCTCGTCGAGGCTTTCTTTGTACTCTGCAGAGCAGTACGCCACTCCGTAGACCATAGGACCTAACACAGGTCCTCGCCCGGCTTCATCCACACCGAGAATGTATGGCCCTTTCGATGTCGGTTTCGGCGAGTGATAAGTGTATGAAGCAGTCAGTGGAGATGAGGGATTTATTATCGAAGGTACAGTGAAGGCTGCTTCTGTTGAGGCTGATTTCGACATTCTGAATGCGCTGTGAAAGTGAAGGTGATTGACGTGACTGCCTGTGGCAAGAACGCGCGCGTTCGCGCGTTGTTGTGCTGTATTTGCTCCGAACGCGGGTGCGCCACAAAGATTATGTGCGCCAAATATGGGAAGTCGCAAGCGCTCTCTGTCTGTGGCCACCATTCTCAAACGACTGTACCTGCTGGCGCAAGTATTGATCAAATATAGTGTTTTCTCCTATGTATTGCAATGCAGCTCTGGGCCGTGGGCTACTGCTATAGATGATATCGGATAGATACATCGCAGTTAAGATATTCTGGCAACCGTGCCTGCTAAGTACTAGTGCCCCGCGGCATACTAGCAATTGCATTGTGCAAGCTGTTCTTCCACACTCGAAAATAGTCACACGAAACGAGATGTATGCCAAGCAGTGTGTTGTATTGAAAAGGTACCCTATGTATGGAGTCTACAGAAATAGACTACCCGATGAAAATTAGGTGTGTCGCCTAAGCATGAAACTCCATTCTCCGTGGTTCATTTGCGTGAACAGAGCGATTAAGTTGGCTGTACAATCTGAACCATCCTCAGCAATTGACTTGCGCCTGAGTTCACAGCGCATAGCGAAGCATAACGCCAGCATGCACCGTGGTCAAGCAGGTGGCTGTAAATGTGAAGTTTTCGGACGGACCGGCGTCAACCTATATAGGGCTCATTCGGTCGGAGCTCAAATCTTCGGCTACTTCCTTAGCGTTTGCTGCGCGCTGCCGTAATTAGACTTTGGACCGAACATATATGATGCAGCCGACGGTGGCTTGTTTCCGTTGTCCGTCAGCGTGTTACCTACTTCACGAGAGAACACACGTGTATTCGCTATGGCTGAGCTAGTTGAGTCTCTCAGGTCTTGGATACGAGACTTGTTACCGTACCCGCCTCCTGCACTGTCCGGAATGCGTGTACGTCCAGAGGGGTCAACAGACAATGGTCTAATGGTACGAGTGGTTCTCATGCCGGGAGCTAGTTTTCTGACATGCTTGACTGTAGATTCAATTCTTTACGTGGGAGAGCAAGCACCCCGATCTGACTTGGTGGCAACATTTTGAGAAAGAGGTGCCTAACCTTGCAGAGCTTGGTGTCACCCAAGTATGGTTGCCTCCTCCGAATAAGGCCATGGTTCCAGTAAGTGCCAGCTATATGAGCTATACTGCCTGACTCATTTCTATATGGACAGCACGGCCAAGGCTACGATGCCTATGACCTGGTTAGTGAGATCTTCTAATACCGCTCATTATCTAGCTCACACGCGTCGGTTTCAATAGTGGGATTTAGGGGAATTTGATCAGAAGGGCACCGTATCTACTAGGTGGGGTACTAAAGAACAGCTTGTATCGGCCATAGCGACTGCACAGGCACATGGTATCGACGTTCTTATTGACGCCGTTTTGAATGTACGAAATCTCATGCTTTGTCGAAACGCAGCAACTGACAAGCTGGATTCAGCATAAGCTCGGCGCCGACAGGGTTGAGAAGTTCAACGCCACCCCCATAGATCCTGAAAATAGGCTGAAGGCAGTCGGCCCCGCTCGCGAGATTGAGGTTTGAATAGTGATACAATGACCTGTATCTACAGCTTGGTTGACCCCTGTCCCTTCATATTCCTAGGGATGGACGGCATTTGACTTTAACGGTCGAGCAGGAAAGGTCAGTGGCGACTTTTTTTTACAACCATAGCTTCATTCCTAAAACTGGATGAGTAGTATAGCGAGCTCAAGTGGACATATGAGCACTTCACAGGTACGTATTTTATTCCCACCCGATAACCGGACTTTATTCACCCCCTCTTCTAGGCGTGGATTGGGATCAGCGAACGCAAAGCAAAGGGGTCTTCCGTATCGAAAGCCCTAAGCACAAAGGCTGGTCTAAACATGTTGACAGACAGTTCGGGAACTACGATTACCTTCTCGGCATAGATGTAGGTGCTAGACGGGACACATATATATATTTCGAGCCATATTGACTATTGCGAAGATTGATCATAGACACCCTGCGGTTCGAGAGGACCTCCTTGAATGGGCGACATGGATTCTCAATGTGGGTTAGCTGGCCACAGGATTTGAACTGCTTCTGATACATCGCTCAGACTACAGGTGCCGCGGGTTTCAGACTAGATGCAATCAAGCACATGGACCGTCGTTTCTTGCTTGATTTTGTAAGCTGCGTTTGTTCATCCCGAAATTTGGCCAAACGTCTGACCGATGTATAGCTCAAGACCGCTCGTGGTATCCCAGGCAAGGAACGTATGTTTGCTGTGGCAGAATACTGGTCCGCCAAGTGAGTTATATTAGTTCTGTCGCTGGTTCATATGGCCTTCTGACACAGGGCCATTCTTCAGTATCAACGCAATAAAGCCGTACATTCGTGCCTTCGAGGGACTGGTGCGTTTGGACATTTTATGCATTCAGGTCATGACTTCGATCGAGGACCTTGCACAGGTTACCTTCTTTGACGTTCCCCTGCATCACAACTTCCATGAGGCAAGCAAGGCGGGACCGAATTATGATTTACGCGGGATATTCAAGAATACTGTCGTTCAATTGCGACCCGGGGATGCGGTCACCTTCGTTGACAATCACGAGTAAGTAAGAGTTTCTCGCATCGCATCGAGATCTGCATGCTGTCACATGCTCATCCCTATTTTTGCCTAGCACGGTACGGACTCAATGCAGTGATTGAGTTTCTGCGCTTCTGATTTTTGCCTCGAAATAGCAAATTGGCCAGTCGCTCGAAAGTTGGGTATGTGAAAGTCGTAGATGCTCTGAGTGAGAGCTTCCATCTCACGTAGATATCGGCAGGTATCCAGTGCCTTTAAACTCCAGGCTTATGCCTTGATACTGTTGCGCAAGGACGGTCATCCGTACGTACTCGTTACTCAAATAATTCCGAGAAAGAAAGCTGAATCCGATTTGTGTGGTTCATCCAATTCAGTTGTGTGTTCTACGGAGATCTGTATCCCAATGACGAATGCTACGATGCCAAAGTCTCGGAAGGCCTGAGAGAGCTGATGAAGGCTCGCAGAAAATTCGCATATGGTCCGCAACGCGATCACTTCCTAGACAAGAACTGTATTGGATTCATCAGGGAGGGCGACGACGCCCACGAAGGCTGCGCGGTGTTGATTAGCAACAAGACCGATGACGTTGATGGGTAACGCCACCTGGTTTCTTTGTACTGATGTTTTTGGCAACTGATGGTCATCGATTAATGCTTTTCTTAGAAAAACTCCGGAGCCTTCCACCGTACGCATGAACGTCGGAGTGGTAAGTGCTTGTTTGTATAAAGGTCAGGTGCAGAGCGACTGATGCTGTACTTCTCACAGAAAAACAGAGGCCAACGGTACCGGTCTTTCCTTGGTACAGAAGGAACGGTGGATGTAGACGGTGCCGGCTGGGGCAAATTTCCTCAGCCGTCTGGTGGGGTAGACGTTTGGGTCCCCGCGCAATGATCTAGGCACACCTCCGACCAACAACGGAATATTTTCAAGCTCGATTTTCGGCCGATTTAGATCATGCTCATCATCTACTAGTGGATTAATTTTGCTTTCTACGTGTACATGGAATATTTGGATAAGAATACACTGAGATTCCGTCACTCACCCCCTGAGGGGTGCTACCTGTTATACATGCACATACTTTTGCTATATCCTAATGAATTGATGCAACAATACAGAAAGTCCTACACAGCATGATGAAAGCTCTCCAAACTGTCCAAATACAGCTCGCTTTGGGGATTTTTCGAGTCCACGAATGCGATATCTGACCGTCTCCTCCCAGAACTACCCTCGGAATTTGACATGTCGCTCATTTCCACAAAGTCATTGCCTACCGGTAGCGATTTTTCTTCGCTCATGCGTCGCTCGATAGCGGTGGCACGTCCCATTGTCATTGTTGCAGCGTCTCCACCCATCTGCACGAGATCCTGTTCGGGCTCTTCACCGTCAAAAAGAGCTGCAGTCTCTTCTAGGGTACGACCACGCGTTTCGACAATGTGTGTGACGACGAAGACGAGCTCGATGATAAGCCATCCACAATAGACCAGGTACTACCATCATGAACGAAATAACTTAGCGACGGTGATACAGGACGGAGGAAGAGTGCCACTCACGTAACGCCAGCCAATCGCTTTCAGAGCCACAGGATTGACAAACTGATTGAAGGCCTGAGAGAGCGAGAGAACCAAGTTCTGTACGTGGTGGGTTAGTGAGAGGCGAGTAGGTATAAGAGCGCAACAAAGACGAACCATGATAGCAAAACCCTTGGCACGGATATTGAAGGGGAGGATTTCAAGTGTGTAAGCCACGATCATAGGAGTGTAGGCAATATCGTAGAAGAGATAGAAAAGGAAAACGAATGGAAGGGTGGCTGAAGTCATTTGTTAGTGAAGTTGCCCATTCCCGAAATCATAGACCGACAGACCTTTTGCCGCAGCTGCTATGTGCAGCTCGTTAAAAAGAGCGGTAGTAATAGTCCAACAAGAAAAATCTATACGGAATGAGATTAGGGTTTCCACGAGAATATCGAATAATCACTGCTCACCGATCAACATGCCAACGTTTGAAATGATGAACAACGGCCTTCGACCAAGCTTATCAACAAGCATAGCACCCGTCATGGCGGCGATGAGGTTGAACACTTGGAGAGCGCCGTTGATGACCGCCTTAGTATTCGTCGAAGTATAGCCTACACCCTCAAGAATGAGGTTGATGTAGTACGACACAAGGCCATTACCACTAATACGCCGATCAGGTCGCGTTTGTATAGAGAAAGACATGCCGGCATACCTCCATTGCGAGAAGACAGCGAGCGCAATAATGATCCGCATCCTCTTACGGTTCCCGGACGTACTCAAAAGGTTCGTCCACCGCGTATCCTTCGCGGCGTCTTTCTCCATCTTGAGCGCATGCCGTATTTGGGCCATCTCAAACATAATGAGCGGGTCACGCTCGTCTGCGCCGTTGGCGTGAAAACGTGCAAGGATACGGGCGGCTTCTGATTCCTGTAGGATGAATGGCACGGTCAGGCATTCTGTCGCTAGGCGGCGCCACCGCTGCAGTACTTACTCGTCCTTGGGCAACTAGGAATCGTGGGCTTTCGGGGATGAACCTAGGATGGGATATATGAATACTACGAGGTTATTTGTGCGCGCAAGATCGGCATACCAGACCAGCATCATCTGGAAGAATGGGGCCACCATCTGCACGGCGGTAGGGACACGCCAGGACCAGCCGGAATTCTTCGCGCCATTAAACGCACCGTAACATGCCCACGCCGCTGTTTCATATGTTCAATATCCCGATATTTGAGTCCGACAAGGGAGAGCTACTTACAGACGATACTGCCGACGTACCACGAGGAGTTATACATTGACGTTAATTTACCTCGCTGTAGGTAATCATTAGACTCCGTGTACAAGACAAAGCCAAAAGGACTAACCTGTGTTGGGTATGCCAGCTCGGTAATCAAGAGAGGAGCAGCATTCAAACCAAATGTGAGACCAAATCCGACTTAAGAAGAGTATAAGATATTCGGAACAGGGCTGACGAATATGCAACTTACGCATTCCCCTTGCCCCGATAAACGTGGCAATATCTCGCGACAGTGTCTGCAAAATCGCCCCAGCCAGCATGATAACCGCGCCAATGAACAATGTCGGTCGTCTGCCGAGATTATCTGAGACGAGTGGTGTAAACGGAAGGGCCTACATGCAAGTTCAACTACGACCCCGAAGCGCAACTGAGAGTAACACTTACCACCGTTGAGCCAATGACTTGGGCGGCACTGATCAACCCTAGAAATAATGGACGCGAATTCAACGAACGGACACAGCGGATAAATAATAAGACTTACCGAGTGTCCCACCATTCGGATGGTTGAAGAAGTCTTGCCATGCGGGGAGTATTTGAAGGCCTACAGTGCGTTAATACACACGAATATGAGAGCGAACAAGGAAACGTACCATTAACGAGTGAAGAATCAAAACCATTAATGGGGGCAGTCAGCAAAGGCAGGAACAAGTAGATATTCAGAAGCCTGATGCCTAGATGAAAGCCCTGAAGTTTCAGTGATTCGCCTATGATATGTGAGCGGGCGCAGGTAGGACGGAACTCACCGCGGTTCTGCCACCATGGCCCTCGGTGGATAAAATCCACAATCGTCCATTCCGGTACTGGCATCGGTTTAAGGAACCTTTGTTAGTCCCGCCGCGGTATGGCCTGCCAAAGTACACACACGAGAAGCGCAGACAGTGGAAATGGCGAGGAGAGAAGCATTGCGAAACGAGGCCGGACGAGCTTGCTATATAGAGAAGATTTTCTGGGCTTAAGGGTGCCTACATCAACTAAATCGGCCTTTTCGCGATGAAATCTGGGGTACTGCGGGGTAGCGATTCGAGAAGCCAGTTGACTTTCCCATCTGTCTGGGTCACACGCGATTCCGCACTGGAGGTGGATGATACAAGCGGGGAAAAAGTGGACAAGATCCTGTCGGCGCCTACGGATGTTTCAGTTGATCTGATTGGTGGGACGGTAAATCCTCGCGTGCCCGTCTGACCCAAGGCTTTCTTGCCTCCCAAGCTTCAGCCGATCCCAGAGGCTACTAGACCTCTTTCGTAAAAATGCTTTCCACGACTGCAATGTCCCAAAATTTCCGAGGAGTCTGTCGCTTGTGTCGCTCATAGGCTATTCGAAGATACAACTCGGAGCGAGAGGGAGGGCGCAACGGCGGCCCTCCTCGTACCTGGCATGCGTCGGCCACTGGTTCTAGTTTGAATCGATCACCATCAGTGGTTGGGAGGTCCAGCTCAGGGACACCACGGGCGGTGGAAATATAACGAGATTAATTGGTGATTATTGCCACCTAGTCGAGTCTATCTTTCTGTCATCTGATCTCGAGGAAAGTGTCGGTTTTACGCTCTACGTACCACCACCGTGCCTGTAAAACGGCACAAGAGCTTCAGAAAATTGAGTAGGCTACGTCACAAGACTCTTACGACTGACTGCTGAAAAGCGTTCGTACTTACAGCAAGCAGTGCTGAAGGTGCAGTACTGAAGCTACAGAGCGGCATGTTTCTGCTATTTGCTCCGGCATCCCCTCACCCGCCCGGTGGCGTAGTCTGTTTGGAATTTGAATACCAGGGATCAGATGCAGTCACGTAACCTAGAGGAAAGACGTGTTGCTGAATTAGACTTCGGAATCCACATCCTCGTGTCTTGCACTTCACCGGTTCACCTTCAGATCGTCATGGCCGAGTTGGTATACTTCGACCAGAAACCAAGCCTGATAACGTGTGTTTGGAAAGTGGGATGGGGTTGAACATATTCCAGCCCGACCAATCCCGAATCCACGCAGGTTTTCGGAGGCAATTAGGAACTGTGGCGCATTTGAGCGACGACGGCCTAGAAAGACAATGTCACTCACGTGGATATGTACTGTACGCACTGGTGAGGCTAGTTCAGAGGTTTGGGTGTTTGTGTCAGCCAGGAGCTGTTACTTGGTTACAGACAAGGAGTTTACAGATTGGAACGCGCCGCAGGGCCACGGAAGTTCCTTCTACCCGGACCGCCACCACCATTAAGTACTCTAGATCTTGTACTGGACAGCGGCAGAGCTCGAGCAGGTACGAATGTCGGTGTCTCTATCATCTGAAGTTATTCAGTAAAAGTTACGTTAGTAGTGCGTTGTGTCTTGCAATGATCACCAACAAAGTCCGTGACTCGTAGGAAAGGCGCAGCATCGTAGGTCATCTCAGAGTCGCAACTGCTTCCTACTCTCACCAAGCCGGCTTCTTTCTCCTCCAAGACATCCGACTCTTGATTGATAGAAGAGGAAGAAACGAGTCTATCAACAGGTTACTATCGAACCTCACATTTGGTAACCTCCACTTATGGCACCGAAGTTCTTACCAGTCTAGTGAATACTTACCGCGAGTATCACGCCCATCTGCGTGTGACGCTACTACAAGGTCGCAAGCTTCTAAACCCTTCGGGCTCAATACAGTCTGGTAGATATCCAGAAGCTGTATTATTCTGCAGGGCTGGCGCATGCCTTTCCTTCGTGGAACTTCAGTCGGTCGTCCCTAGGGCAGAACTCAAGTATAATGATTCACATGCCACTCCGCCGAGTGTCAGCTTTCGGCGAGTGTTTCGTTGCGAGGTTCAAGCAAACTAGCATCGGTGGGTCTTTCTATACCTATACCCAGGAACAAACACCCCACGTGCGACCGTCTGTCACCGGGCCTCGACAAGACTGCCGGCGAAGATAGCCCTTGGTACTACGCCGTTGTTGTATGAACAACTTAACGCATCTGTCTCGCCACCAGCAGTACCTGAGCAACAGAAAGCAAGCCAAGTGGAACACGTTCAAGTTGAAGAGTTTAGTTATGCGCGACCCTGTGGCGGTATCGATTGTTTGGGGTAGTTGGCCATGGCAGAGCCAACTTAAAAGTTAGCTACCAAGGATGGACTCACTGGCAATATTTCTCAGGTCAGAATACTGCGGTATGGAGCAGCTGTTGCGGCGGTCTCTCAAGGTAACTCATGTGTGCAGGCTCAGTGGCAAGCCTCGGGGGGATCGAAGACATGTCCTCCTCGATACGATCTTCGCCGCACCTCAGTTACATCTCATGAAATACATGTTGGCTGATATGTAGTACTTGCCAATGATGCAATCCACAGAGGCTTCACTACTTATGTTGAAGATAGGTACGCCTAGGCATACCAAATTTACACACGTACGAGAGTCACAGGATCATGGTACTTAGCATGCAGGTGTCGCATACTAGTAGCACAGTCCTCATCATCGGGCGCGGTATGAGCACTGCGTGCAATATGAAGAGGAGTATTCCTTATAGCAGTAATGTATTTATTTCTGATAGAGATCGTCATGCTTGAGCAATACGTAACTTATAAGTGGCCCTCGATGATGGTTGAACGTTGATCTTCTCAGATTCGACAGTAGATAAGATAAGATTAAACGTTGCTTGATCAGCTAAATCTGATGACGATCAAGAAATTCTCTCAACTTCTGTCACTTCGCAGCCGCAACGGATTACTCAGACGACCTCTCTTGACTCAGGCTCACTCAGCACACAGCGGCCACCGACCTCGCTCATCTGTATATAAGCACTCTCAAAGTACGTGTGCATCTCACAAATAACCCCCTAACTTCCTCACTAATAACTCCCTGTAATAGCACCATGGCTTCCGAGCACGTCGACGAAAATATTGAAGAAATCGAAGAGGACGAGGAGTTCATCGGCGAGAACGACGTATTCGTAGAAATACCCGATGACGGCGACATTCCGATGGACGAAGACGATGAATATATCCCTACAGGAGAGGGAGACGAAGAGGTTGTGTTCGAGGATAACTCCATACAACATTTCCCATCGCATAACGGCTCCGTATTCGCCGTCTCCACACATCCATCTGCACCTCTAGTGGCTTCAGGTGGCGAAGATGACCTTGGATATATATGGGATTGGACGAATGGAGAGGAGATCGTGAAGCTTACGGGACATACGGACAGTGTCACTAGCACGGCGTTCAGCAGTAATGGAGAACTTATCGCTACTGGAGGCATGGATGGCAGAGTGAGAGTATGGAGAAGAAGAGGAAAGGATGATTACAAGACGTGGGAGTTTTTGACTGAGCTGCAGGGGCCCGACGAAGTCATGGTATGTGCTTGTATCAAGGAGCCGCTAGCGATCTAAGCTAACGTCTACGGTTTGCTAGTGGTTGAGATGGCACCCGAAAGGGACTGTACTACTTGCTGGTTCAAACGACACAACAGTATGGCTATGGCAATGTGAGTATTCAGTTCATGTTCCTTGCTTGTATCATTGTACACTTCCCGGTCATCATCATCCGAATCCCCCTTTACTCCCCACCTCTGGGTGGCCCACCACCATGCCTCTTCCGATCTCACTCAGAAAGAGGAAAATGAATCGCATTAGAATATGTTTCACTAACGGCAACTATACTTTACAGTACCATCTGGTAACACGATGCAAGTGTTCGCAGGACACACATCCCCCGTCCAATGTGGAGAGTTCACACCAGACGGAAAGCGCATCATCACAGGCGACGCCGACGGCAACTTAATCTTCTGGGACCCCCGATCCTCCGCTCCAGTATTCAAACTCTCCTCTACCAATGCCCGGTTCGACATTGGGTCTATCACCTCACTAGCAGTGAACCCTGCCTCGACTATCGCTGTCGTAGGTGGGCAAACGGGCAGCATCAGGATAGTCAGCCTCAGCAAGGGAGAGGTTGTCGGCGCGCTTGGGGGACACAAGGAAGACGAGAGTGTCGAGAGCGTTGTTTTCGTTGATTTGGCGGGTGGACAGACGGGCGGTGCGGGTGTAGTTGTCACTGGCGGTACAGATGGAAAGGCGTGTATCTGGGATTTGAGTACCAACAGGATACGTGCGACGTTGGAACATGCGGTACGTTCCAATCTTCTTTAGGGCTGTGGCTTATGTGGAAGCTCATCGTGATATGTTCCCGCTGTTTTAGGATGCCGTGACGGGTTTGCTGAGTCTTCCGGCGCCGAAGCAGCACCTTCTTGTATCGACCTCGATGGATAAGACACTGAAGACTTGGGATGCAAGGACGGGGACGTTGCTGAGAGAACACAAGGGCCATCGCGGTCCTGTTCTCGGTGCTGCTTTGAGCCATGACGGCAAGACGGTTATTAGTGCCGGTGACGATGGTGTTTGTCTGGTCTTTGCGACCGAATAAAGCCGCGCAGTTTTTATTCTTTCTCTGCGGCATTGACGAAACTTAAGCTTTGCTTCGATCTTGTATGATCTCCATATCCAGACTGTTATTAGTATATCCATCTTCAACCCGCGGTACCTGCATCGAAACTTGAGAAGCTTGAGAAGCTATGCAACATGGATGATCGCTCCTTTATTAATCTTCCCTGTCCGCCTTTCACGGCGCCGGACGATCCTGAATAACCATTGCGCCACAAAGTGGCCAGAATTCCATTTATTGCTCATCGTCTAAACGCTTGCTTTTAGGGGCGTACAGCGTCTAAAGGCAGTAAGGTTAATGCACGAAGCTACCTGCGTGGCTTGCAGAGCGCTGAGGATGGCCCCTTTCTTAGCCACGGTAAGCCTGAGTACTGCATGTACTTATCCGATCCGATGACGTCCAAAAGCGACCGCAACCTCATACTCGTGGCAAGAATCCACCCACGCGTGCAATGGGTACTTCCTAAACGGTCGCATGAGCATTACCACGAAGCATAAAAGCATACAAACGCAGGTGGGTTTACGAGGCACGAGGCACTTATCGCCATTCCCATCTTCCGCGTGTTGGCGCTAGAGTGGATGTGCGACAGATAACACAAGGAATACTCTGCCACTCGATGGTCTCGAATTGCCAACGATCGAGGGTGGCCCTTGCACCGGGAACTGTGTGAGGAGGTATATATCTGATGCAGCCCCAGGTTGGTACGCCGCCAAGAGAGCATCCCCCATCGACTCGTTTGCACTAGAAGACGATGTGGAACGAGGTTCAACTGCGAAAACTGACCGTGAGATGCTTCTCACAGAGCACAAAGCACTGGAGACATACTCACTATGGCAAGAAAAGCCATGGACGCTACGGCAGTCGTGAGTCTGCGTCTGGAGGGTCTGAAGGCTCGCAGCCCCCCAGTCCCCTCACTCCCGACTACACGTCTGTCGCTTCATCCTACACCTTCCTCAAAACCTCCGTCAAAATAATCACTTGGAACGTCGACTTCATGGCGCCCAGTCCTCGCACGCGCCTTTCCACGATTCTGGAGCACATCCAGTTCGAGGTCTTGGGCTGCACCTCGGACGAAGAGCAGCCTGAGCCATGCTGTATCCTCCTGCAGGAAGTCAACCCAGAGGCGTTACCAGAAATCCTCGACAACGACTGGATACGACGACACTTTTGCGTCACTCCCATCAAGCCGGACGATTGGCCCGATGGCCATTACGGCAATGTGACACTCGTGTCGCGGACGATTCCTGTACTGAACGCACATCTCCTGCAGTTCGGCAATTCGTTCATGGGAAGACACGCGACCATCGTCGACTTGCGACTCGACGCTCCTGGGTCGCATCGACAGGGGACGTCGTCGACGTCTGCGTCTGATGAAGAGGTTGATTCTGGGCTGCCGACCAGGTCGGTAGTCACCGTGCGCGTGGCGAACGTGCACTTGGAGTCATTACCTGTGGGGGCGAGCATGCGGCCGCTTCAGCTATCCAGTGCGGCAGACATGTTGCGAGAAAATGGAGTTCACGCTGGCGTGGTCGCTGGTGATATGAACGCCATCTTATCCGAAGATGACTTGATACACGAGCAGGTTGGCCTGTCCGACGCGTGGAGGGGCGACGACGAAGACGAGGAGGCGTTCACGTGGGGACACCAGCCTCCGAGCAAGTACCCTCCCGGTAGGCTCGACAAGGTGTTATACACGTCCAACGGACGATGTACAGTTGAGGGACCTGAACGTGTTGGTGTTGGACTGCAAACTATTGAAGGCGAGTGGGCGAGTGACCACTGTGGTCTTGTGACTGTTCTACGAGTTCGATGATCACTTGCGACTTGTTTATGTTGTATAAACTTAGCACAGCCTGTAAGCCATAGTACTGTTCTGTTGTATTTTTAGCACGCTGTGACGCAAACGAGAATGAGATTCTTACCGCTTCGGTTCGTCATGAGAAGTCTTCGAAATTTCGAGACTCTCAACGCTGTAGGTGAGGTTATATTTTGCTGCAAGAAACGTCTGAATTCAGGTGCGAACGTAAGTACTCGTATGAGGAGACTAGTACTCACCTGCCAAGCAGACCGCGGAAGTAGGAAAACCTCCGCAGCTGGAAGCTGATGGGACTGACAGAGCCGATAATGCCGTTGCCGTGACTGGCTGGAAGCACGGGCCCGACGCAGTCTAGCCAATGATCTTATTGTGGCCAGGAGCGTGATCGTGAGACATTCTGTTCTTCCAAGCCGGACGGCTCGCTTGGTAGGGAAGCGGTGACAGCATCAATTGTTGCATCTGTTACAAGAGGTTTACACTATCTATACTTGGTTGCAGATGCTTGTTCTTGTTCTAACAACTTCACTTTCAATAAGACTCTGACTTAGAATCGAGAGCTTACCGCGTTTACCTGCGGCAGTAAGGACCATGACGTGGGCATTGATTGTCATGAGGAACTACGTATAGCCGGCCCTTGTCCGCGTGCGACTTTCGGGGAAAGTGACCGTCGTCACGCTTCCAAAATTTTCATGTCCATGTTTCTGAGAAGGTTGGAATGCAAGTAGCATCACGCCTGGGATGTCTTTCAGACAGAGCCCAGCCAGTGTCATACTGTATGTGCGACAGCGTTGGCGTTCAAGCTCAAGTAGCAAAAAATAGGCTTGGCGAACAATGTGGAGGCGAACGATAAGAGAGCAATTGTGACGACCAATTTGATGGATGATTCCAGAACAGTCACAAAATGACAAGGTTTGTGACGCGTAGTCACGGAACGCCCCGTGGCAAACTATAAGACGTCGTCGCTGCGCTTTCCGTTCTTTCCCCAAGCTCGTTGCTCCCCGCTCGCCCGTGCTCGACGTTCTTGCCCTTCCCGTCGCTGTTCTCCTCGCTGTTTTTACACTGTTCGAAATGAAGTCCTTCGCAGCTCTTGCCCTTCTTGCCGGCTCTGCGCTCGCACAGCAGTTCACTATCAACACCCCGTACGTAGCAACGGCAGCCAGCCTGTAGCAACTGTGTCTCACCTCCCTTTTCTCGCAGCAACGGTGTTGTCCAGTGTGTCACCACTCAGTTCACTTTCAGCGGTGGAACTGGTGAGTTACTCTCCGTTCAGTTATCGTAGTATTCAGCTGACCGAGCTTGATAGGCCCTTACTTCCTTTCGTATGTCGCAGTCTGCTAGACATTCACCATGCATTCGCTCATTCGTATACAGCATCAACACCCCTGATGCCAATGGCACTCCTCAGCAGACTTACGACGGTATCACCTCGTCGCCCTTCACCTGGTCTGCCAACATCACTGCCAGTGGGTAATTTCCTTCTGATATCTTGTTCGGAACTGACAACGTATGATCAGACACTCAGCTTGGTCTGTCCCTTACTGACCGTTCCAACGGCAACAAGGCTCTCTCCGGTACCTTCACGATTGGTGCCAGCGGTAAGTCTGGTTTGTAGTCTGAATCAACGATTGTTGGGCTGATAATAATTGCAGGTGACAGCAGCTGCTTGGTTGGTGGTGTAGGTTCTACTGCTACCACCTCTGGCTCTGAGAGTGCCACCTCTGGTGCTGCTTCGAGCCCTGCTTCTGAGTCTTGTACGTATCATAGGTTGTACTTCGTGTTGTTCAAAGCTGACATCGTTATTTAGCGGCCGCTGCCACCTCTGCCACCTCTGCCGCCACTGGCGCTACCTCCTCTGTCGCCGCTACTGGTGCCTCCACGTAAGTTCCTTTACATACTACGCCAGATTATTAAATAGCTCATTTGCTTCGGCTGGCCAGTTCCGCTCCTGCTGGTACCTCCGCTCACAGCACTGGTTCTTCCGCTGCGTCCCACTCCGGCTCTGCTTCCGCCAGCGCCAGCCCCACTGGTGCTAACAGCGGTGCCTTCGCTAACTCTGTCAGCGCTGGTGTCGTCGGTGTCGTCGGCGCCGTCGCTGCCCTCGTCATGGCTTAAGCGATTTTTGGAAAAGGGAAAAGGACATTCGTTGATAGCTTTCGGGCATGTGCAGCCCATTGCATTGACAAAGACACTTTCGCTCGTCCCACTATAGTACGTGCTACGGATAGACATCGATCGTACTGCTCCTGTCCTTCTCGCTGCTATTTACCTTGCTTCTAGTATGCTTGTAATAACTTTCCTTTTTCTTAGTCACTGAATACCACTTTGACTTCGTCACTCCTGGTTCTGCTTTTGTATGTTTTTTCCTAGTAATCACTCTTTGGACATTCCTTGCTTGCTATCTACTTGTCGGATGTACATGTGTGATAGGAAGCTCCACCTCAAATTATACTACCCACCGGTCTTTGCCATCATCCCCTATTTAAGTTGTCTTGCACGACGAGAGCCCAGTGAGTTTTCGCCTGGGTCTCACTGAGTACCTGTGCTGATCGTCTCCGAGTCTCAGGGTAGCTGTAAGACGATTGTAACTGTTTGCGAAGCCACGCTTGTCCGCTCTAATATGAGGAGTAGAGCTTCATTAGTACGCAACACGCCAATATGCGGTATGTGGTAAGGCTCAGAGGTTCTGTCGTCTTTTGCTGTGCCAATGGTACAATAGACACTGATCAGCTACTCATTAGTCGGAAGCTATCTACGTACCCATGTCATGCCTCAGGAGTACTGTCGTGACACCGTATCCTCACTGCCTAAAACTCATGCCTCTTGTGCACGAAGACACCTCGCACAGTCTTATAGTATCTCGCAAACAGGTCACGATGAACACCTCCAATACAAGCACTGCCGCAAGACGAAAGACACTGGCATGAAGCTACATACAGTTTATCAAAGTCTTACATGGGCGCACTCTCTGCTTAACAATCGTCCTGTGCAACTTACATATAGCTTGGTGAGCCGTTCCTGTCTCTGATGTGCCGTCAGACTCTGATTGGGCTGGGATCGTGTCGGACCCTCAGATCTCGGAATAGATGCGTCGGTTGCCGCTCTCGGAGCAACTTACACCGTAGCCAGCTGGCCAGGGTGGTCCTCGCAACCTTTTCACGCTATGCGGACTATCTATTTTGTTTCGGATTCCATCGTATAAAGGAAGCAGAGATGGGCACCGTTGATGCCCTCTCAACCCTACACATATCTTTTATTCGTTTGTTCACGATCTCCTTTTTCTCCTTCAAGTTTACCCTTCACCCGTCTTTCATTCGTCATGATTAACTTGAACACCACCGCACGCCTCCTCCTTACGGCTCTTCTCAGCTGCTCTGTCGTAATCGCAACGCCAACACCGCAGAAGTCGCGAGATGTCATACAACTGGGACGAAACCCTTCGTTCAGCGCTCCGGCAGGAGCTGCATATTGTGAGCCTCTCGCCTCGTTTCGTCCTGCTTCTGTGTCTGACGGATTCCCGCACCAGTTCTAACTAATGAACCTACCGGAAATTACATCGTGGTCGCCGCGTTGAAGTCGGACGGAACGCCGGTATGTACCTTCCTTCCGGAGATGAACATGAATGTTAACATCTCGTAGACGTACGTCCGCGCTGTGTCAAACAGAGGCACCGGAGCCCACGGTAACTCGACAGGACCTGATGCATTGTATGCTCAGAGTACGATCAAAGCGTCCGCTGCAGCCAATCTCCTTGCAGCCGTCAACGTAAGTGTTTACCTTCATATCGTGACGGCCGCTGACACTCGAGCTTCTTCCATACAGCCTGGCTCAGGCACAGTCTCTCTTTTCTCCATAGACCCCAAGGACCCTACGCAGATCGAGCCCATCGGTCAACCTACCTCGACTATCGGCGAATTCCCCAACTCTGTTGCTTTCAACTCGAAGGGTACCCAGGCCTGTGTCCTCAATGCTGGCGGCCCTATTAACGGAGTGAAGTACGTGATACAGCCGCACTATAGTCCCCGCGCTGACAGGAGTTCACCGTCGATAGCTGCTACAAAGTTGACAAGAGCCTCGGCCTTGTCCCGCTGAACAACACCTACCGCGCTCTCAACTTCCCAGTGGTCACACCTCCTACAGGTCCTCTCGATACTTTGACGCAGGTTCTGTTCAACGAGGACGACTCAAAGCTCATTGCTGTCGCGAAAGGCCATCCTGGTGCACCCGGGTTCTTCGCAATTTGGGACGTCAACGCAGACGGTACCCTCTCTGAGAACTTCACGAAGCTTGCCCCACCCACTGGCGGTGCTGTTCCTTTTGGGGTGTCACTCATCCCTGGCTCCAATGCTTTACTAGCCACAGACCCTGTCGTCGGTGCTGAGGTTGTCGATCTCTCTGGCGTCAGCGGCAACTCTACCGGTACCTTGAACAGCAGCTCGAAGAGCTCTCTTGTGAACGTCACTGGCCAAGGCGCTGTCTGCTGGTCGGCACACAGCACGAAGACGGGCAACTTCTACGTGACAGATATCGTCAACGCACAGGTGACAGAAATTAGCGTAGATAAGAACCTCAAGGGTACAATTGTCAAGGTGTGTAAATTTCCACTCATCTGGTCTATTATGCAGTTGTCTGAATCCTGAATTATCCTCGTAGCAATACCAGCGACCGGCCGGGTCAGCCACCATCGACGACGATGTCGCGACTATAAATGGCAAAGAGCAAGTACACTATAACTTTCCACTTTGAGCATTGCTGACCTTCTGCCGACTATAGCTTCTTGTATATCCTTCAGGCCAATGCTACTGAGGTGGGCGTCCTGAGACTCGACGGCTCTGGCAAAGGGAGGGACATCGGCAACTTCGATCTGTCGCACTCCGCTAAGGCTGCAGGATTGAAGATTAGTGCGTCTTCTCTATCCCTTATATTCCCTAGACTGTTTCTAACACAATCATAGGTCCGGAGAACTTGGTCGGCTTGACGACATTCGTCACCCGCAAGTGAGCCACCAGGGCACATAACCTTTCTCTCAGTCCGATTGCGCCATTACAGGCTTCTTAAGTTAGCTTTGACTCGACGAACACCGTCGTATTTCTATCGTACCGTTCAGTTATTCTCGGCGATTATGCCACATAGGCAATACAATGCTTTCTATTTATTTATTTATGTTTTGTCTGTATTCTTGTTCAGTTACGGCTTCATTGGCCACCAATACACTGTCCTTGTTCGCCTAACGGGTACTACTAGCTAGTATACCAGTACTATAGTAGCGTGAGAACATCAACTGCGGCGCCTACATATTGCAGTCAGCTCTCTAACTGCAACGTTCAACTACAAAATGTTTGTATGGGTGACAACAGTTTACTTTTCATAAAAGTAGGTTTGAGCTGTCCCAGCTTTTGTGACAGTATGCTGATGGACCGTATAGTATCAGCTATTGGCCGGATTTGCGAGTCACTTCACGGGATCTTTGTGAACCCAGGGTTCTAAAACCTGTGGCCGGGGCTCCGAGCCTGTGTCACACCTCACTGGCAATCATAGTGAATATCGCGCGATTGTGGTCGAGATTGCCGGAAGTCCCATAATTGATTGAATGCACAAGGTACAGGGGTACCCTCGGGGCGTTATCCATGATGCTCCGACTCATCGAGGCCATGGCCAGCAATGTTGTCGTAACAGCAATAATATTTGAAGCACAAGCAGCCTTGCCTGAGATGATCCTGCTCCTTAGGTGCTGTGGTGCGTTTACTTATGCATGGCATCTGCTATATATAGATCGCCGCTTACCTGTCAGATACTTAATGCTTGAGCTGACTGTACTGTCACTGATCCGTTAGGATCGAACTTGAAGCAGTGCTCAATGCGCACTTTACCCCATATAGGCATCACCGACTCGACGATTACCCATTCTGCGACACCTAGAGACGCGGTTCGACCGCGAAACCAATCGGATTTCCCTTCGGATGGCAACCTTGCTCAGTCTTCGAGCTGTTTTGAATGGACGCGCAGTCATGCTTAACAAGCGGCCTGCGAAGGCGGTCAAAATCCTGTGTGAACATCTGTTATCCTTGGTAAGCTTTATGGTTCTCTGATACGTTGTAAAGATCTGGTCAGAACGAATGCTCATATCCTGGTCAACAGACGCCTCGGTGGCCGACCGCTGGCCGCCTCAGCTTGATTCACGGCATAAGCGTCGCATCTTCGAGCCTCTTTTTCGTGGCCGTGCAAACTGGCTCAATATAAGATGATTATTCGTGGGCCATGCTGAGTACGTCTTCATTTCTTTCTTCACTTTGTCCTCCGAGTCCTTATACCGTTCACTTTTCAATTCACTTCTTTTGACTCGGAACTTATTCAGCTTTTCTTCCGACATGGTCATCTTAAACGCATCCACACGCATTCTACTTACTGCCATCCTAAGCTGCTCAGCTGTACTGGCTTCCCCGGCTCCACGAAGTTCACCAGAGGTCATACAGCTAGAACGATTCTCTGGCACTCCTGCTGGCGCTGCATATTGTTCGTCTACCATTGCAAATCCTTGCGCGAGCATGTGTTTGACTCACTTTCTTATATAGTTCTCACTAATGAGCCCTCTGGAAACTACGTTGTTGTGGGGGCGTTGAAGTCGGACGGATCAGTGGTAAGCATTGTCCTATCTGAAGTGACTGCTCAAGCTGAAGATCGAATGCTTTCTAGACCTATACTACCGCTGTTGCAACGGGAGGAAATGGTGCGCATGTGAATGCCACAGGTCCCGATCCACTGCTCGCACAAAGCACTGTCAAGGCGTCCGCTGCTGGTGGAGTATTGGCTGCAGTCAATGTAAGTTAACAAATACGCTGAACAATATCTCAGTCATGTTATACAATGAACATTGACATGTCTCTGACAATAGGCAGGTTCTCGCACGGTGTCACTGTTCTCGGTCAACCCACAGAATCCCACCGAGATTCAGCAAATCGGACAGCCTGTCGATACAGCGGGAGATTTCCCGATCTCCGTGGCGTTCAACTCGAAGGGTACTCAGGCTTGTGTACTCAATGCTGGCGGTCCTAGCAACGGAGTCAAGTGCGTTATCCTGCTTGCACAGATAGTTTCATTGCATGACAATAGCCCTTCATTAGTTGCTTCAAAGTTGACAAGAAAACTGGTCTTGTACCTTTGAACGACACTTTGCGAGCCCTCAACTTCCCTGTGGCCACACCTCCCACTGGCCCGAAGACATTGTCCCAGGTTATCTTCAGTGAGGACGACTCGAAGCTTATCGTTGCTGCCAAAGGAGACATTGGCCCTCCTGTTGCGCCCGGTTTCCTCGCAGTCTGGAGCGTAAACGCGGATGGCACACTGTCCGACGAGTTTACCAGAGTGTCTCTGACCACTGGCGGAGTGCGGCCGTTTGGGACGGTTGTTATTCCCGGCTCAAACGCATTGTTGGTCGCAGATCCTGCGGTGGGAGCGGAACTCGTTGACCTCTCAGGCATAAGCGGGGCTACCTCGAACAGCGGCCCAAGAAGCTCCATTTTGAACATTACCGGGCAGGGAGCCAACTGCTGGTCGGCCTATAGCCCCAAGACGGGAAGCTTCTACCTGGAAGACCCTCCTAATGCGCGCATCTCGGAGGTCAGAGTTGACAAGAACCTCAAGGGTACGGTCATCAAGGTATGTCGATGTGAACACGCTATCCTTCATCGCAGTAATTGTGACTGTATTATGGCCTATAGCGCTACCAACGCCCGGCCACTGCGGGCACTTTCGACGCGGACGTTGCTACTTTGAACGGCAAAGAGTTAGTTGAATTGGGCTTCTTCTCTTGGCGTTGCTAATCTCATTCATTTGTACCAGCTTCCTCTACATTCTCCAGGCGAATGGTACCGAGATCGGCGTCTTGAGACTTGATGGGCCCGGGCATGGTGTAGACATTGGTAACTTCAATGTAGCGCAGCCCGCGAAGGCAGCTGGATTAACAATCAGTACGTTCTCGTAGTCGTCGATTCTTGTACGTCTAGACTTACCCCATTCGGTTTTTAGACGCAGACAACCTTGTTGGTATGACGACGTTTGCCACTCGCAAGTGAGCAAAATGGCATATAGCATTGGCAGCATCTCTGCCTGACTGAATTCAGCGATGCGGGCCGCGTTGTTTTGTTTCTCGTATGATCAGGTCTCGCCATCTAATGACTGTTGATATGAACGTCAACTCTGATACTGAACACCATTCCCTTTATACATCAAATTTATTTAATTGCCTGCTTGGGGGCCACGTAAATTACACTCATTTGTTGAAGCTTACGTCCTAGAATTCGCGTAGTACTATCGGCCCTCTGCCTTTGAATTCAAAAAGGGTAGCAGACACATTTGCCTAAACTTGCTCGTAACGAGTTCGGCATGCCGAGATCCGAGGAACACTGTTGCAGAAATTCGTGAGTGTAACAGAAACTGTCGCTTGGCATCCAAAGTAGTGGCACTATGGTGAACTCCCAGGGCCGGCTAACGAGATCCTGAGCCCCGAAGGTTGAACGTGTCTACTCTGCCTTGGGGAGACTAGGGGCCGGCTGGCCTCCGTTCAGTCAGTAGGCGCCACTCCATCGCGACGCCAGCTGCTGTGGTACTCCGCGAATTGCCTGTTTTGGCATGTATAGGTTCCGCTGCTGAGTGAGCGGTGTTGCAAAGTTGCTTCGTTCTCAAGTTGTGCATCAACGATTTTGATGCTCGAGGGCAACCATCCATATGGTATTGTTCCCAGAATTTGTAGCCCGTATTGCCCGTAGTCATGGAACGCATCCAGAAAGAGGCTACCGTGAGTGCTGTATGTACAACAACGAGAGAGGCCACCTGCTTTGTGGCAAAGGAAATGAATATTCAAGGAGTAAGCAGCAAATTGGCCACCAACCAGTACTTTGATGCCGCTTTGATCGAGATCGGCCATCGACGTCGACGCCCATACGCCACAAGATGGTCGCCACGGGCGGCGCACAGGCCGCCGTCTTGAACTGCACTTCCATCTCTCGACTGCAGCGAAACAAATCACATAATCTGAAAGCACAGAACAAGATTCGAGCGTAGATTATGCAAAGATCACATAGCTACCAGCCACGCTTAGTCTTCCTGCGATTCGAGATAAGAATTCGGGAAGATGCACGATGAAAAGGTTCGTTGATACGTAGTCACCATGCTATAGCCCATCTTACCCATCTGTCGGAAAGCTGTGGTTTTTGCAGGACCATGCACGTTTCATCGAGACATTTGCATGCCCATTATGCGACCTGTAAGGCTGACTATGCGGGATGCTGGTTGGTTGTCTTTGTGGAACCCAGTGTGCTGGGTCCCCGCCTCTGCTCTATGGCTCCCAGTTTGCTGGGTCCCCGTCCCCATCGCGTTCCTTCCGCTGATATAAAAGATGGTGGAGAAAGACCATGTTCCCTTGTCCGCTGCCCCCGCCTCCATCTCGGTCCATCTCCATTTCTCGTTTCTTTTCTTTCAAGAGCTGTGCTCTCTTGCATTTTCTTCCTTCGTTAAACTTACCATTCTTTTCAACACTTGAATCCATCCATCTGCCGTGCAGATTTACTTAGCTCTTCGATCGACAATCTTCAACATGGTCTCTACTCGCGTTTTGTTGCTCTCTTTGCTGTATGGTTCCGCTGTGTTTGCCGCTCCCGCCCAGTTCAGGAGGTCGAAGGAGGTCGTGCATATGAACAAGAATGGCACTGACAGCAACAACCACGACAACAACAAGAACGGTACTAGCAGCAATAACAACAACAACAACAACAACAACAATAACAATGTTGCTGGTGCGGCGTACTGTACGTTTTACCTGCTTTTCTTGATCATTTAGTACGTGCGCTGATAAAGCTCGTGCAGTTATCACGAATGAGCCGGAAGGCAACTTCGTTGTCGCTGCTGCAATCAAAGACGATGGCAGTTTGGTAAGACGTGAAACGCTACATCTTTGATAGATAATGCTAACAGGTCCGCGTCTTTAGACCTTTGACAGGGCCGTGTCCACCAGGGGTCTCGGTCAACATGGTTTGACTGATCCGAACGGACCTGATCCGCTCTTCTCTCAAGGATCCGTCAAGGTTTCAGCTGCAGCTAAGGTACTCGCCGCTGTGAATGTATGTTGGACATCCTTATTCGTGAGGCTATCGCGGCAGTGACTGATTGTGTCTATCAGGCTGGCTCCAACACTGTTACACTGTTTTCCATCAACGAACAGAACCCTGTTGACATCAGCATCATCGGACAACCCCAGTCTACTGAGGGTGAATTCCCCATGTCGGTGGCGTTCAACAAAGATGGTTCTCAGGCGTGTGTGCTCAACGGTGGCCAAGTCAACAACGTTAAGTAAGTTCACGTGCCACGTAGTGGAAATAGTACTGTTTATTGACTCATCGACACCTTATTAGCTGCTTCAAGGTCGACCAGAAGAAGGGATTGCAGCCTATTCAGAACTCATTGCGTTCCATTGGCATCAACCAGACCACGCCCGCCACAGGACCTGCGGACAGCGCCAGCCATGTACTCTTCAGCGAGGATGGTTCCAAGTTGATTGCCTCCATTAAGGGTGACCCCAAGAACCCTGGTTTCCTCGCCGTCTTTGACGTTGACTCGGATGGTTCGCTGTCGAAGGACTTTGCAAAGATTGATGCTCCCAAGGGAGGTGCCCTTCCTTTCGGCGCTGCGGTTATCGAGGGAAAGAATGCCCTTCTTGTTACGGATGCTGGAATCGGCTTTGACATCATCGACCTCTCCAACGTGAAGTCGAATGACAAGAACAGCTCCAGCAGCAAGGATGTGGCTGTTGAGGTCAAGAACCAGACGGCAGTGTGCTGGGCAGCGCACAGTGGCAAGACCGGCAACTTCTACTTGACTGACATCGGCACCTCCAAGGTTACGGAAGTTTCTGTGGACGATAACCTCAAGGCCACGATCGTCAACGTGAGTTCTTCTTTTTGCAACAGGCCGTGTACCATGACGTGAACGTCTTTCCTTTTCTAGCAATACCAGCAAACCGAGGGCTCCGCAACCACTGACGATGACGTCGCCACCATTAACGACAAGGAGTAAGTTCATTGTGTCTACACCACTTAATCCGATACCAATTCTTTGTTCTCTAGCTTCCTCTACGTGCTCCAACCCAATGCCACTTCGGTTGCTGTCTTGCGTCTGGATGCTCCTGGCAAGGCGTCGAACGTCGGCAACTTCAACCTCAAGGACGTTGCCGATGCTTCAGGGCTTACGATCAGTATGTCTCGGGTGTTATCTCAGCACGTACATGTATTGACTAACGGCCTTTAGATGCCAACAACCTTGCCGGCATGACCACTTTCGTTGTGTCGAAATAAATCAATTGTACGAGAGCCCGAAATTATCGCAATCGAGCTCTTGCGCCGCAGGCTTTAGGTTCAGCGCACAATCTGCGGATTACATTGAGATACCATTTGTATTGTTTAGCTAGGGATAATGGATGTTTCATAAGTGTACTAGTATGGAGAGGAAATGAATGCATGAATTCACGGGACAGAGGGCCACGGTCCTATGATCAAGCGATCGAGCATAGCAGCCAAGTTGTCGGGTAAGATGCTGGCGCTCATTATTGACGTTTGTTTGGCAAAGTCCTTGTGGCGTCGCCACGACTCACACAAGCTTCCTCTCACTGGCATGATCGGTGACTGTCATCCGAATCGCCTATTTCACGACGGCCTGTAAGTAGAACATTTCCGGTTGTTTTGCGATGGACTCAAAACGACTTGAAGTATGTTTGTCGTTCGATGACGACATTTAGTTGAGGCCGAGGATCGACAGACCATGACCTGGCCCATCCATGCACCCCTTCTCTTCTCACCTCCACCTAATAACGCCCATATGTCAAGACTTCTCGTAATATCAGTGGTCAATCTCTGGAAATACGGCTAACCGACCAAAGCCTAATGTACAGTGAGTTTCTTAGATCTCGCACGCGGAGCGCTGCTGAATGAATGGGCAACGCGGCAGGAACCCATCGCCCACAAGACTTCTATGTTTTGTGTGGCGCATGTCAAGAGGTGCCTGTGGGACACCTGCTGACCCATCTCGATCGTCCGCCCTGGCCGCCTCAGATCATTCACAGCCCATATATGGCTCCACGGCCTCTCACCAGACTTCTTGTTGTCAACTTCGTATGACGGAGCCGGTGGTGGGGCATCCGCCAATTTGAGCACGGTGCTTGCCAAATATCGTTACTCTAATGCCTTAGAGTCTCCTTGGATGAGTCCACTACGGACAGTGGCGACGCCTCTCCGCGCTTTTGGGGTGGCCTGGATGGTTTTTAACACATCCGCTCCTCGGTTGTGCATCGGCCATGATATGTCCTCGCCGAGGCACTGTGCATCATGCGTTCCCGCAAGAGCGAGCAGCGGTCAGTCAAACCTGTGTTTATGACGAAACTAAGCCGACTCATACCATAACCGGACTTATGCCTAGGGTACTCATGCTCCTCCCGCGGACTGGCAGGAGCAGTATATAAGTAGCTGAGCTTGCGTTTGGTGTCCGACATCGAAACACACATCTCCGCGTTACAATCATGTTCTCTGCACTCACTGGCTGGAGCGTTCGTGGCAAGACTGCCACCGCCAACACTACACCTACCACTCCCACTCCTGCTGCGACCTTGTCGCAGGAGGACTACAGTCCACCAGAATTCAACATCGACGACTACAGGCCTCTCAAAGTACGGTGCATTGGTGCCGGCTTTAGTGGTATCATATGCGCACTTCGGTTCGTCAATTATTTCCCTTGCCTGTATTCATACCCTCGTCTGACACTTATATTTTATCTTACAGGTTCAGACAGAAGATACCGAACCTCGACTTCAAGATATACGAGAAACAAGCCGGCGTTGGCGGTACCTGGTTTGCCAACAAATATCCTGTCAGTAGGCGATCACTGCTATGTGCTTTGAGTGCTTGAACTGGGGCTCCGTCTAACCTTCATTACAGGGCGTCGCATGTGATGTTCCTAGCCACTGTGTACGTATTATCCCCACGCCAAACTTTCTTCATATCTGACTGCTGCATGAAATATATAGTATCAATTCTCATTTGAAGATCACGTACGTACACGCGCCACTAATTGGTCGACCATTAAACTCAAATGAACTAAACCTTCATTAGTCTCAGTGGTCCAAATTCTACTCCAATGGCGACGAAATACAAGAGAACATCGAACGAGTTGTCGACAAGTACAAGATCCGGGAATATATCCAGCTTGAACACGAGCTGACCTACGCCAAATGGGACGAGCCCTCAGGCAAATGGACCATACGTGTCCGTCATGGTGGTAAGGAGTTCGAGGAGACTTGCGATATCCTTGTCCTCGGCGTTGGGAGTCTTTGCAGATGGAAGTGGCCCAACATTGAGGGACTCAACGACTTCAAGGGACTACTCGCACACACCGCGGACTATCACATTGACAACAAGGACGTCGAGGGCAAGAGAATTGGGGTTATCGGAAATGTACGTTGCCATTCACTCGTGAACTCTCTGCATATCACGAGCCTAAACATGGTCATAGGGATCGTCTGGTATTCAAACCGTCGCTGCCCTCCATCCGAAGGCGAAGACTCTCGTCAACTACGGCAGGCAGAAAACGTGGATTGCCCCCGATTTCGGTCTGACGGAGACTAAAGCTCAACTAGGGCGACAACCTGATGACACAAACCGTACGTGTCCCACAACCTAGTCTGGGCGCTGGTGGTGTCCGATCTGACCGACTCAATTATTACAGAGAACTTCACTTCTGAGGAGCTCGAACGGCTCCAAGACCCTGAATTCGCGAAGAAGTTCAGGCATGCGCTGGAGCACGATATTAACGTGCGTCTATGATCTCATCGCCATCTCAGAACTAGATCGGCTAACATCATGACATACGGGCACACCAGGTCTTTCATATGCTCTCGATCCGTGATTCCGAGATGCAGAAGCAGGCAAAGGCGCAGTTCGAAGCAGAGATGAAGAGACATCTGGTCAACAAGCCCGAGCTTGCAGACAAGCGTGCGTCGCTCCGCTCTATCTGACCTACAAAGTTGTGGAACGCTGACCTACGCATTGTAGTTGTTCCTGACTTCTCGGTGTTCTGTCGCCGACTTACCCCCGGGAACGGATACTTGGAGGCTCTCTGCGCTGACAACGTGGGTATCCGCTTGAAGACATACGACTCATTAAGCGAAGTACTGACTACATCCTGAATTTCTTTCAGACTACGTACGAGACGACTCCCATCAAACGTATCACTCGCACAGGCGTCGAACTCATAGACGGCCGCTACAACGAGCTCGACGTGCTCGTACTAGCCACCGGATTCGACGTCTCCTACCACTATCCCTTCGACATCGTCGGCAGAAACAACACCAAGCTCAATGACAGATGGTCTCCTCTCGCTGAGGCGTACATGTCTGTCGCCGTCGATGGCTTCCCGAACATGTTCCTCATGTACGGACCTGGCTCGGGTGTCAATACGAATTCGACGATCTCGATGCTGGAGAGCCAGGCGATGTACATTGTCAAGTGCGCAGCGAAGCTGCAGAGAGAGCGGTTGAAGGCCATGGCTCCCAAGAAGGAAGCTACGGCAGATTGGATGCAGCATATGCGGGTAGGTGTTCTTACAACCTACATCATGATTGTCTTGACGTGCTGACATCGATCCATGGTGTTAGCACTACTTCCCGAAGACGGTGTACATGGACAAGTGCAAGGCTTGGTATACATCTGATGACGGTACTGTCGTCGGTCTCTGGCCAGGAAGCAATCTCCACGCCATGAACGCGCTCGCGAACCCTCGCTGGGAAGATTACGACTACGAGCGCATCGACTCTACTAAGAACCGCTTGTATTGGCTCGGAGACGGTCAGACAATGAACGAGAAGAACATGACGGGCGATCGTGAGTGCTTCATACTGTATTGACTCATAGGCGCGTCGTGCTGACAATAGTGTATAGTGGCGTGGTACTTGAACGAGCCTGACGCTCCACCGATCCCCGCATGAATTGATACCCAAATCTATCCCGCTGTATAGTACTTAGCACGCTATTGAATCTTGTACATTAGGAAGTGACTCGGAACTTTACTCACGCATTATTTCTCCTACTAAGTACCCTGGCCTGTGCGGTGCATCGGCATCCGTATCATCGCTTTGCTTTGGTACGGTCGCTGAGTTAGTTATTGCCCTGGGTATGTTCGTCATCGGTACCGCTACCCAGATCACAAGTGTGATGAGCTGGCTCCATGATCTGTGTACCTCTGTAGGTCCACTGTTCGATCAGTATCGCCGACGACTCGGAGGCGGGGAGCGAATAAATGTGACGCTCGCGTGACAAGGCGCGTCGGCGCGTGAGTCGCGAACAATGTTCTTTGTCCACTAACCACCATCATAAAGTGCCATTGCCTTTCTGGTGTTGATTTTAACGGACAACGCTAGGCCACGACAAGGTTCACTTCAGTTCAAGAGGTTACGTGAGCTCTAACGTTCCCGAGCGTAGTACTAACACTTTCTGACATTGTCACAGTCAACGTTCAACGTTACTATTGGGCGCCTCGCACTGGCACTAGTAGTACTACCGGTGCTACTGGCAAGTGCACATTACTTAACAACAGGTGCCTCAGAAGAGTTGATAAGTACACTGTCTTCCAAATGTGAGCTTCCAAAGCGTATTCTAAGGTTGTGTCATTTATCGTTCATCATAGACCTCCGACACAAACGTTAACTTTAAGTAGTTACAGCGTACTGGTAGTACTGATCCATGGTACCACCGCAGGTCGCGCAGTGGGTCAAACGAACATACCCCAAACCTCAGGTGGACCCGGTACGTAGTATAGTGCGATACAGTTTTATGTCTGCTGAAATGGCTTTAGGAGTGGCTGGAAGGATGTTACTCCTGGATTGAGTCTGAATTCCAGCTGAATCCCACGAAACGCGAAGACCTCGACGCAATACTCTACAACGTCGACTCCCAACTCCTCCAATCAAACCTTAATGACTCTATGCTAGCAGGTACAGGCCTTCCTGAGAACATAGCAGAACAGGATAACATCACTCTCCGTGGCCCGCCAGTACTAGTAGAGATAGTCTCCATTACGGAAATAGGCCACAGCGCTTTCTCGTTGCAGAACGTACGCCAAGCGCGGCTCGAGCGAGCAGACCTGGCTGGCTTAGCCGAAGAAGAGGAGAACGAGGGCGAGGAAGGGAGTGCAGTGCCCAACTACCCGCGCGGGATGCTCAAATTCCAGATTAGCGATGGGTCTACCGTTATGGACGCTATCGAGTACAGACGGATACCAGAATTTCAACTTGGCGAGACGCCACTCGGATTCAAGGTGGGTTGCATAGTCTTCCAAGTGTCTTATCAAGGTTATCCTGAGGACTAAACGAGGATACGGTAGTTGCAATTGAAGGATGTGCTCATCCGTCGCGGCATTGCCTTCTTGGAGCCGTCCAAGATAATTATGAAGGGCTACCAGACAGAGGACAGACAAAATATGCAAGACGCGGACTTCGTTCAAAGTTTGAGAGACCGCCTCGGGTACGTAATACAGCCCTGTGAACCCTTTCGCGTTTTGAAGTAGTACGCTAGCTTGGGCGACGAACCCGATAACAACGATAACCGGCCTGCCGCGCCTGCTGCCAACCAGCCCCCTCTTCCTCCACCTCCCGCTCGTAATCCACCTCCAGCGCCTGCAAGGCGCAGCCCCCCTCCGCGCCCAGCTGTCCCACGACAACCTCCTCGCTCACCCTTACAAGAGCTCGACAAGCCACCAGAACCAATCATATCTGGTCCATCGCGCGCTTTACACGAAGACGACGAAGAACTCCCTCGACGCCGGAAAGTTCCTGCAAGAAGCCGCATCGAGAGCCCTCCTTCGTCAGAAACCCCTACTAATTCAACGGTCTCATCGCGCTACTTCACAGCGGATTCAGGCTCTGGGAAGGGTAAAGCTCGCGAGGTTCCCTTGTCTAGAGAATTCCGATTGTCACCTCACGTCGGACAAGGGCCAGTTGTTGTTCCTGACTCTGAGTCCGACGAAGAGAAAATCGCTTCCCCGCCTCGAAGACCACCGGCATTCAGAGGGAAAGACGCACCGCCTGTGACTGTTCACCCGGATGCGGACGCAGATGTGCCCACAAAGGACCAGAGCCAATACAGCTCGGATTACGAGTTCGAGTTCGATGCCAATGAAGACTTCCTTTCGCAAGTCGAGAAGGCGGAGAAGGAGGCGCTCTCGGGCACAGCGGCAACTTCGTCAACTCTCGTCGCATCCACCAGCACACAATTTCCGAAGAGAGAGACAAGTGTGGCATCGGCGACTCAGACATCGCACACATTGCGTGGTTCTCTTCCCCCGCGCAATCGGGCTCAACGCACACCTCCAGTCGTCGATCTAGGAACTATTATAATCGACGATGACGACGATGCGGATGGAAAGGAAAACGTGCCGGTTCCAACGAGACACGTTAGGCGGCGGATGGCTGCTTCGCAGCCACCTCCAGAGGATATAATTGAAATCTCTGATTAGCTAAGCCTGCGTTACCTCTCGCAGGGATTTTCTTGGGAAATGGTTGAAGAATAAGATAATATGGAATACAACGCGCATTGCTCTCATGTATCTGTCATATTGGAGTCATTAATAAGACTGAATTGAGTGATAGTTAGACAAACTCACGTAATATACGACTACTCTACGTTCGACCCGGCTCAGCCAAGGACGGCGACCTTCGACTTCTTTTTCTTCTTGTTGCTATTGGCGAAGTTCCGCCAGCTACCAACACGCTCCTCACGATTTGCTGTACACGCCCTACATGAGTAATGTATCCGAGGTGTACATTCCAACATACTGACCTTCCCATGCAGCATCCTCCTCGGCTTTGCGCTTCTTGGCGTTCACTTCTTCTTCCTTCTTCTTTGCCTCAAGACCTTCATTCGCCAAATTCATCTTGACAGCTCTATGATAAATTTAATGAGAACAACATATGTCTCCAGATGTGAATGTATCACCCACTTCCGCCGGCGAACTTCTTCATCAATGAGAAGTTCCTTGGACTTCGCTCGCACTTGCTGCCTGAATGGAGGTACAACGTCCTTCAGACGCGCATCGTCATCCTTTATCGTGGTAGGCAGGTTTAGAGTCTTGAGCACAAGATTACGAGCTTGCTTGACGATAGCGTCGAGTTCCTCCCGCGTCCCCTCCTCCGACAGCTCAGATTCTGCCTGTACAAAGAGTCAATTAAACATCCAAAGAGTCGAGTGACAACTGTGACTCGCACCTTCTTCAAGAGGTCAAAAGCATCTGGAGCACGAGCATGGGGGGTCTTGTCAGGATGGATGACTAGAAACAGGATAACGTACGAGATGTGTTCGTCAATCATGCATATTCATACAGGGCAATATGTAGGAAGCTTGCCGCGCTCACGCGACCGCTGCCAGCTGGAAGGGCGAGTCCTTACAAAGCGAGAGCTGTCTGTATTTCTTCTTGATCTCTTCTGTAGTGGCTGTTTCGTCTATGTCCAGGATTTCATATGGGCTGCAATTATGAATGGTATCAGCATGACACGAGAGTAGAGAATGATGAACGTACTTGAGCTTGAATGCCTTCAATATCCTCTCGACCTCTAACTCCCGCTGGAATGCGTTGGCCTCGCGGCTAAGGAGTCTCTCTATGTCAACGTCCGCCGCGGGTGCAGGTGCCTTCTTGGGTGGCGCAGACGAGGATGATGCCTGCTCTGACATACTTGAGCTTTCTAACTATCACCAAACGAAAGGATATGAGGATAGCAAGAGAGAGTTAGAGTGGTGGCTGGAAACAACAGAGGTTGCCGCGGACTCGGAGGAGACTTTCATGGCTTCAGATGCCCAGACGCCCAATTACCCTTCCTGACCATGAACTGCTGCCTCCGAGCAGCTCCTTTGCGACAAGCTTGGACTGCTGCATCCTCCTCTCGAAGGCCAGCGGTATGTTTTTACCATATTCATAAAGCAATCGCTCTCAGACGTCTTCAGGTCTCGTCATACTCACAATGCTTTGCTCGGGCGTCGCGAGCAAGGTCTTCCGGTCAGGCTAGTTTGAAGCCCTCGCACTACAGGTCGTACGCCACCGAAGCCGGGCCTTCATCGTCTCAGCCACCACCACCACCTCCACCAAGAGGCAAGCCACGCTATGCATCCAGAGACGAAGTATACAAGGCACGCAATCGCAGTCTGTTCATGTACACCTCCGCCGTGGTGCGTACACCCCTTACTCTAGCTCCCGTGCACCCCCATATAACCTAACTAATGTTCTTTCAGATAATTATGGGCGTAGGAGTGACATATGCCGCCGTGCCCTTGTACCGAATGTTCTGCGCCGCTACTGGTTTCGCAGGTACCCCCAAAGTCGGCATGGGCAAATTCGAGGCCGACCGTCTCGTCCCCGTCGAAGACGCCAAACGGATCAAGGTCCATTTCAACGCTGACACATCGGACGCTCTGCCCTGGTCGTTCGTGCCGCAACAGAGGATTGTCAGCGTGTTACCCGGCGAGACTAGTCTGGCATTCTACAAGGCGAAGAATAAGTCGAAAGAGGATATCATTGGGATTGCTACTTATAATGTGACACCAGATAGGGTTCGTCATCGTATTGCAGGTCAGAGCAGAGAGGTTGCGGCGCTGACGATGTTTATTTCAGGTCGCCCCTTACTTTGCGAAAGTAGAATGTTTCTGCTTCGAAGAGCAAAAGCTTCTTGCAGGAGAAGAAGTCGACATGCCCCTCCTATTCTTCATTGACAAAGATATCCTAGACGACCCAGCGTGCCGCAATCTTGACGACGTCGTTCTGTCTTACACATTCTTCCGGTACGTTCCACTACCATGGTATTACGCCATGTCACTCACCTAAAATCAACCTTACAGCGCACGGAGAAACTCCTCAGGCCACCTGGAACCTGATGCCTCGGACGAGACTGTACAGGCCTCCCTTGGGTTTGACAAGTTCGAAAATGCCCCTAGGGCAGAGGATCGACGGAAGGAAGATAGCACACCATCCACGTCCTCTTAGTTGCATCCACCAGAGTACCTTAATGTCTTTAATCCTATAATTATTACGGGATAACCCTCCTCAAACGAACCCACAGGATTGTATGGCAAGCCACTCTTCAAGACTTCAAAAATTCTTCATTACAACATCGTAAGTGATACGTGCACAACGACTATCATACTTCAAATACTTCAACTGCAGTAATTTCGCGCTGAACTGTTGTTTCCAAACAGACAGACTTTACTCCCTCTCATATCAACTTCTCACGCTCCTTGGCTAACATAGCCAAACACCCTCCCTCCATAGTAGTCTCCCACAACTCCACCTTGGCCCGCTCGATCTCCTCCAATATCTGCGCACGCATGAGCTTCGCGCGACGTATGATATCTTCTTTGTTCTTCCTTTGCAGCAACGAAGCGGCACGTTTATTGACTGTCGATCGCGCGAGGAATGGCGTCTTCGCTGGTACTGACGTGGACGCGTATGAAGGCAAAGAGAGAGGCAATGGCCAGTGAGATGACGGGACAGTAGAGGTGTTCGCTGGTTGGGCTCTTGGCGTGACGGTTTCTCTCGCGAGTGCAGTAGGCACTGGCGTCGCAGAACCCCTCCCACTAGCCAGTCCTGGCGTGGCATATCCGTTCATCGATCCAGACGTCGACATCGAGCGGTCCCGTCGTACATCCACAAAATCCTCGGTAGCTCTCTGCTTCCCCTTGTCCCTCCGTCTTACACTCTCATTCCCGCCGACTAAATCCGTGTGATCTAACCCCTTCGTTAAAACCCGTTTCCTCAGATCTTTCTCAAACAAAGACGACCCACCTGTTTGTACCGTGCCTCCTCCATTCGTAGACTCACCGTCCGCCGTGGCGATTTCGGGCTCGGGGAAATTGAAGTCCCAGTTAGGCGTTTGTGGGTCTTGATCTGCGAAGGACATTGGTGAACCGGCCAAGGGCGGGGTGGACGACGCCGTGCTAGTGGCAGGCGGCATCGTGAATGAAGGGAAGGGGTCCCTTGAAGATCCTGCGACTTCTGACTCCGTAGATGTTGCAAACGGCTGGTTCCCTGCAGGAGGAAAGGATATGGCCAAGAGCGCCGGATCGATAGCGAGGAGGGAAGGGTCCATTGCGAACAATGAAGGATCGAGAGCCGGGGGCTGTGAGGTGTCGAAAGCCGGTAATTCTGAAGACGAACTCGCAGGCAACAGATCAGGGAAAAAGGAGGAACTTGACGAAGGATCCCCCGGCTGTGGGTCCGACGACGACGCGAAGATAGCGTCCAAATCACCTGCGGGTATGTCATTCAACAACGCAAGCAATTCGTCCAGGTCTGAACTGCCAGGAGTACTCGTATTCTGGCCTTGCGGAGATATCGGAGGAAACATCGAAGGTGGGAATTCGGCACCAGTGGTAGGAGGGGCGTTCGGCGTGGCGGTTTCATCGACGATATCATCCTGCGTAGAATTTGTACCAAGGTCTTGTGGTTCCGGCAAGCTGCATCCTTCGTCCTCCGTGCGTTGTATGATGTTCGGTGTCGGGGCCACGGATCCCTCCTCGGGCGCTGACGCATCGGTGGCCGGTTGAGGAAACGCTGGACGTAAAGTTCCAATCTTCGGAGTCGCGGGAGGAATATTTTCAACCTGTACCGTTTGCTCTGGCTCAGTTTCTGCACGTTGAGCAGGCTCCGGAGATGGCGGTCTACAGTGCCTCAAGAACCTTTCCTTATAATACTCAACCGACCCAATCGCAGCCTCACTCCCAGCCTCGTCCTTCGCCTTTTTAGCAGCAGCCTTCTGAGAGGCACTCTTCACCAGTCCCACAAGATCGTCCAATAGCTGTTGTTGCCTATGGCGCGCCCAAGTAGAGTGGTAGTCGCGTGGCCCTTGACCTGCAGGAAATGGATACGGTACGTCCCAGTCGGCTGCACCAGCAGGTACATTCGTAAGTTTCCTTTTCTTCATAGGTGGCGGTTGGAAGGGCACAGCGTATTGGTGGTAACTTGCGTGAGGATAAGAGGTGGCGTAAGGGTAAGAATAAGGATAGGTATACGGGTAGGAGTATTGGTACGGAGAATACGAATAGTACGCGGGTAAATAGCTGGCGGGCTGGGAAGGACCGGCAGTGGGAGTGGACGCGGATACTGGCTGAGTGTAAGGGACAGGAACGGGCACTCCAGCAGCGTTGTTGACCAAGCGAACGAGAGCGTTGACGAGGGGATACAGATTCTTCTGCCTTACCAAAGTGGACACCACTTCTTGCGCCGAAGGCGTCGGCATTGGACCAGACAAGTAGGGGTCATTGACAGGCCTTCGTCCGATTTTTGGCGTATCCGGTACGTCTTCCACTACGATAGGGTTACTAGCCGATTCTCCACGCGTATGTCTTTGAACGGAGAGGTTGGCCGGGTTGACACCGCCGACGAGCCCCGCTAGACCTAGAAGAGCTTGCTGATTACGTAGAAAGTTTGCAGGAGGCGGATCCGTAGGCGAGGGAAGTGTAATCGGAGGAGGAGTCGGCCGTACATCAGGAGTTGCCCGCCTACTTGCTCGCTTAGGTTTCCGTGAGGACATGGAGGGGCGTGGCCCTATGTTCGCCGGGGCAGGTGTCCCTGAATTAGACCTTGAGGGTGTCACTTGAAGTTGAGACTGCTGCGTCACACTACGCTTCTCCGGGACCGAAGGTGGCGGCGGTGGTGCTGATGGCAGTTCATAGAGTTCAGAACATAGATGGGAACCAGGAAGTGCAAGGGTCCCCACGTTTTGTGTACTGTTCTGCCCTCCAGGCAGCGCTAACGGTGACGGTGACCTACCTCTGCTGGGAGACGGCGGAGGAGAACCGAAGAGTGAATCGGAGTCGAAGTCATCATGCTGGCCAACGGAGTCGTCAACTTGCATAGCACGAGGACACAACGCCTTCCGATTATCTGAGTACGCTATTCTCTTGGATATTGTTCGAAAGACAATCACCTGTGTGGCCCGTTCCCACTATCCTTTCCAGGATGAAAGGAGAATGCAGTCCGTTTAGGATTTTGTTATGCGAGACCGCTAGATAAAATGGCATCAGGAAACAACGAGGCGGAAGAGCGGGCAACGTGCTTACAGAAACAAGACCCGTTTGCCAGCTACCTCCAGGGCCACAAAAGAGAAGAATAAGCCGCGGAGGTCGAGAAAGACGGCGGAGACGAAGTAGTTCTGGTGAAAGGCTTTGGACGACTCGCGCGTGCCAAATCTTGGTTCGGCAAAAACCGACCAGTGAGCAAATATGTGTAGGCGCCCACGTACTTACTCCTCCTGCTGCATTGACGCTGGACGTAAGTTCGCATTTGCCGTGATGTTCATTGATGCGCACTTCCCTCCGTCCTCACTCTGGCATCTCCTATCAAATACCGTCTACTGCGTAAATCAGATAATGCTGCAAAGAGACTAAATATGAACGGCAATGGACATCTGCTGTCGATACATCTGTATCAGCTAGTGCGCCCATTGATGTGACTTTGGGAATCTAACATGCGCTGGATGCGTGCCAGTGACTGTAGCGAGCGGAATGAGGTCTCAAGTACGTTTCAAAATCAATTTCAGCCTGTATGTTGACAATAATCCAAGGACGCTCTTTTAGTCCGCGTTATACAGCAGCGACACGCTCGAATGTATACAAAAGACAAGGCCTAACATGGGAATAGCAACGAGGCGAACCGCTTACCCCTCACGATCACCATCATAACGGTGATCTTGTATCCCGCAACGTCTTCTTCTTTGTGACATCGCTGCCTGGACTCTGGACCCTGTTTGTATGGCCATTGACCTTGGACGTGGCGATGATGCCTCAGTCTCATATAAGAGGTCGTCGGTAGATGGGAGAATATCAACACATCCACCCCCACACACGCAAAAATGTCTCGTCCTCTCCCTGGTTACGGTCGCTCTCAGGCACCCACTCTCCATGTTTATTACCACCCTAGCAGTGCTTCGCCACCGGACCCGCATCTGCTGGCTCAGCGCCAACAAGAGGAGGATCAGAGGAGACATGCTCTCTTGCTCGCCAAGCTACGGCGAGACAACGAAGATAATACGCGTCCACCTGTGTCTCGCGGCCATTCTCGACGACCGTCTTCCTCATCGTCTTCGATGACGTCCAAGTCGGGTTCTGTTCAAGAATACCGCGACTTGAATCGCGCCTACTACGAGTATGGTAAGGATTTTCGGTTCTTCCATTGACTGCAAAGCTGAACATGATTGGCAGAGCG
Source organism: Irpex sp. M6601 (assembly GCA_037039805.1). Taxonomy (NCBI): domain Eukaryota; kingdom Fungi; phylum Basidiomycota; class Agaricomycetes; order Polyporales; family Irpicaceae; genus Irpex; species Irpex sp. M6601. Next base: position 15,309 of record JAXQGN010000065.1, on the reverse strand, counting down.
TGGTCATGGCTCACGTAGCACATAATCAACTACACAGGCATTGTCGATCCTATGGGTGAGTTCTCTATGCCGCACTCACCGACATCACATACTGAGTAAACTGCGCTGTTTCCAGACGACGGTCTGCTATGACTACCATTCACCCGGGTTTGCAGCAAACCCTTGATTTTGTCTCCCTCGGTGGAGACGATGATTTCGATGGCCACATTCGCTATTTAATTCTATTTATGATCACCAACCAAACAAATGTACCATCTCCAGTTCCACTAATAGCTGTACTACTCTAGCATGACGCAATATTGACCCTTAGATACCTGCTAGTACTGTACAAATACAAATATCTCATTCATGGCATTCCTACGTGCTTGTCCAGATACTTCCAGAGATGCATGTCGCGTGCGAGATTCATCAGAGATATGTGGCGGGATCAACAGACGACAACAAGTGACGATAGACGAGCGCAGTACAGACATAGCATGCAAACCTGCGTCGGCTCACTGAGGCCTACGCACCGACTCTCCTACATCCATGTTCACCCGCCATCGTCCCGCCCCTCAACCACACATCACAATCCCGCCGGGCGCCGCCCCACCAGCGAAGTCGTCGCCGAACACAGCGTCCGACTGGGAGTTCCGTGTATCTGCACATGACAATCTCAATCTCTGGCACGATGATTACAGGGACACGACCTACACGCCCGACTCTCCAGACACCACCACAAGACCGCATATCAACTTTCCCGTTGCCAGTGGCTCGTCGAGACCAGCGAGCAGGGCGTCCAGTGTGCACGAGAGTAGCCCGAGGATAGCTTTCCCTGAACCACACCCGTTCCGCGCATCCCTCCGGCCGTCTTCAAGCCACTCAATACTGAGACACCGGAGCACGAAGAGCGAGACCAACATACCTACGGGAAGATCGAGTACTAATCGCGGAGAATCAAGACCACCGTCGTTCATCTCGACCGAGAGCAGTCCGGAGGTGTGGCAATCATCCTCTTCGTGTATTCTTTCTCAACTTGTGAACTCTCCTTTGCTACTCTTTGCTTGTAGTTTGCTCCGACGGTCCTGTCCGATGAGCTATCGAACCTTTCGTGTGTATCTCTCATGTATTTTCACTCCCAATCTGTCTCTGAATCGAATACTTTCGCGTTCTATCTAGCCTTGACTCTGAGGAGGGCATTCGAAGATTCCAGAACCGACAGTTAGACGAGAAGGATGAGGCGTGGTATAAGCTTGTCCCTCCAGAGGCACGCGAGGTACTTGAGAAGAAGGAAGTCCAACGACAGTCAGTCTTGTTTGAGTTCATACAGTCGGAAAGAGACTATGTGAGCGACTTGGAACTCGTACAAGAGGTTTTCGTGGATCCGCTGCTGGCTACTTCTCCCATCCCTCAGAACCGAATACAGGGTTTCGTGTCAGAGGTTTTCTACAACCTTAATCAGATTCTGGCTATCCACCGGCGGATGCTGGACGCGTTATTCGAGAGACAGAGAGAACAACACCCGTTAATACAGAGTGTAGCAGACATAGTCCTCGATAGTGGGTCTATCCCCTTTGTTGCACCTAAATCGACTGTACTAACATCCTTTACACCCCAGCTAGCCTCGCATTCCGCTCGCAATACGAATCATACATCAAACACTACCCCATTTCCGAGGCCCACCACCGCAAAGAACTCCGTCGCAATCCCAAATACCAGTACTTCCTATCCCAATGCTCCCAAGATCCACGCGTCCGTAAACGCGACTTCATCATCTTCCTCAACCGGCCTATCACACGACTCCCTCGGATGATCCTCATGCTCGAGCAAATCCAGAAACACACCGCCCCCGATCATCCTGATCAAGAAGTGCTGCCGTTGATTTTGAATATCTTGAGAGAGTTCATGAGGAGCACGCAGCCGGGGATTGAGGCGGCGGAAGGGAAGGTCAAGTTTTGGAACTTGTGCGAGACGTTGGCTTACCAGAAGGGAGAGATCATCGTGAGTTTCTTTGAGCTTATTTACCTGTTCTGTTTGTTTCTCATGGGAGAGGATAGGATCTCGACCTATACGACGAGAGTAGGACACTGCTCTACCAAGGCACTCTGGCACGACGGTATAAGGCAGAGGTTGGCTATAATTGGGCAGATTTACATGTTGCACTTCTGGATAACTATCGTAAGCAAGCTGTTCATCATCCTTGTAAATGATGACTTACTGTCTCTCAGTGCTTCTCCTGAAGAAGGAAGTTCGTCCCAGTGGTGTATACAAACACAGTGTCGTATCGCGAGTAAGTTGCTACATTTACTTCCTTCCCCCAGTCGCTAATCTGTGTAAATCTATTATTCCACAGCCAATACCAGTTGAATATCTGCGACTGGGCTCGTTCGACGCAGTCCCGGAGAATCGCAAGGACAAATCCAGCGGCTCAGTAGATCACGGCAAACTATTCGCTATCGACTCTTTCCGGTCACGATACCGTGCCATGTATCCGTTCACGCTTTACCACGCGTCTGCTGTGACGACGAGACGATATACGTTGTATGCGAATAGTGAGCAGGAGAGGGGGAAGTGGAGGGCCCAATTGGAGGAGGCTATGTCGTTGCGAAAGATCAGACAGGATTCGAACATGGTGAGTGACGATATCGCTTTGTGTTGGGTATGGGGATCGAGTGTTGAAGAGATCCGTGTTCTGGTAGATCCTGGCGCCGCATACGGTCAACGAGTCGTTCTTCAAGATAGCCTCAGGTCCGTCATCTTCGAGTCTCAGCCCTCGAATACATGGAAAGATCAAGTGCGCGGTACCTCTATGTACGCTGTTTTTCCGTCTCTGTTGTTGCGCTTACTTACCGGTGGTGCCATAGCGAGTAACGGCAAGCACCTGATTGCAGTCGGATGCTCTAGTGGCATCTACATCGCATCACGAGGATCAAATGGTTCGTTCGTACTGGCCTACCAGGCTGCGTACTAATATTGAATATATGTGCAGACTACAAGCGAGTGATTAAGGTGACTAACATCGTGAGCCTCCATGCGATACACCAATACAACAAAGTGCTGGTCCACTCGGACGACGGGCTCGATGCGTACTCTCTAGACCTCATGGTACGTGTGGCACTAGGCACGTCAAGACCGCAAGATCTCGATGCCTCTCGGGAGCGAATAAGCGGGCAAGACGTCGCCGTTGTGTTTGCACGGGTGGAGATGCTTGGGGCGCGAACACTCGGTATCTATCCCCCCAGCTGTGTCTTTGCAGACGTCATTGCTGAATACACCCTGCCTTCTAGTGCTTTATGCTGTGAAGAGCTTTATGCAGGTTACTCTCTATTCGATGGAAGTTCTCAACCCAGTGGACCTCACGACGAGTCTACGGAGGAGTATGTCCGGGACTTCTCGGGCGCTGTCCTTTCGTCAGTTCGCAGAGCCGACGTGGATACCGAAGGACTCACATGATATCACGTCGTTGCACAAGAGTCTAGGGGTATGTGCAGAGCGGGGGATCCATATTCTTGATCCTACGAGGTAAGAAATGCTGTGTGTTCAACCTTGAGCATGCTAACCGTTCATGTCGTGGATAGCTTCAAGCCCGATGCGATCGTTGTGCCCGCTTTCACAGACTCGAGTAATGCGCCGATGCAGGCATTGAAGCAGCGATGCTCGAGTGCACGCCCGCTAGGCCTCGTGAAAACTGGTGAGAAGGAGCTCCTAGTCGTCTTCGACGGTAAGTCTCCTCTTCACTACCCTTTCCGCCTCAGGATACCTTTACTGAGCTTAATTCTCAGAGCTCGGTTGTTACGTCGACAAACGAGGTATACCAAGCCGTTCATCAGGCTACCTCCGCTGGGAGACAAAAGCGGTCTCATACGCCCGCAGAGGCCGGAACATCCTCCTCTTCTCACCCGAGTTCATCGAAATCAGAGACATCTCGTCCGGGAGGCTCCTACAGGTGATACAAGGCCAGGACATCCGCGGTGTGCATGCGTCGGACCGTGCTATTTTCGTCGCTATGAGAGGCGCGGATGGGACGACGGATAAGTTGGTTGAGTTGATCGAGACGGCGGATTTGTCGGTGTTGAAGAAGCAGGATAGTAAGACGGCGGAGTTGTGGGAGGAGTGGGATATGTGAGGTGAGGTTGCTGATCGAGGTAGTCAAAGGAGTTCCTGCGGGTTAGGTTGGAGCCATAGTATCATGAAGTCACGGTTTTGTAGCCCTAGCTGTCGGAGCTGTGTTTGTTTCTTGGAAGTGGAAGGCCGAGGGAGGCTTGTATCACGATAAGGAAACAGTTAGAGGAAATACATTTGTAGCGAAGATTTTATACCTTGTAACTACAGTAGAGTTCTGATATTTTTGTTGCCAGTAATTGTACGTACGGAGGATATGTGTCTCTATAAGAAGTGTGAACTTCGTAGACGTCGACTCGGTGTATGGGGTACTATAAGTAATGTAAAGGTTGACTAGTATGGACTCACAGGCCCCAACTCATGCGGTGGTTCTGCCATACATCCATGAAATATTCATGTCCGATCTTTCATTTATTTGTTCACCGCGCTAAAAAATCTAAGATTGATTCATGACATGGATCCAGTATGGCAGGTATAGCAGGTACACATTGGCGATGCTCCACGCAGGCCCGTAAAATAATCCTTCGTCCTGGGGACGGATCCGGACAGTCACCAGTACTGCATCCTATATTAGCAACTCATGCAAGCATCGTTCAAGGATCGCCACTAAATCTTGTTCGGGACTCACGTTGTATGAGCATGGTGGCACGGTTTGTTTGATAGCGGCTACAGGATGCTATCACCGTTTGTGGCCGAACATAAGATCACGGATGTCACAGTACTTGGCTGTGTGAGAGATCCGACACTGCTATGTTCGACAACGTATTCTAGCGGCCTCAGCCGTATAGAATGTGTATACATAATCGCAACCTATAGGAGTTAGGAACTTTGATGATGACAAAGTCTATTTACGCCTGCGTCATTCCTGCAGTCATTTATCCCCTGCTATGTCCCAAGGAATAAATGACTGCAGTTATAGTCATGTATCAAATGTGCACTTATATATCATCCATCGTCGGCCTTGTCAGTTAGAGGTGTATAGGTTTTGGTCGGCTCCCTGACAAGATTACTGGTCTGACATTACACAGTATATCACTGTTTCTGACACATCTCTGCAAGAGACGCGAAGCACAGCCAGGTCCGTTGCGGTCACATCTCCGAGATGGAGGGAATGCTACACTGTGGCAGTCGCTGGTGTTTGGCTGGTTGATTAATATGATCTACGGTTCTGTCTGGACAGATAGAGACGCGATTAGCTATGTAGAAAAGCAGTGTTGTAGTCAGCTATGTACACGCCGTTATGTGAATTTTCGACAAACTGGAGCTCTGCCTCGACTCGGATGCGTGTGTGGCCGCGATCCGTGTCGCAGGAGAGAAAGCATCGCGGAAGGAAATGGGTACGCTGGTCTCGGTTGCGTCGCGAGGCAACAACACGAGCTCGGACCCCGGAGGCGATTGTTGAAGGGTTTTGTTACTGCGATCACGAAAGGGTCTTACTGATAACAAAATGGGCTTCAAAGTATTTGTAGTGATGGCTTCGAAACTGATAGTGTGGTGGTCGGGGTCCCTGCGAATGCCTCCGCCTGGAATTTAGGGATTGGGATCAGAAGAGTGAGGAGGTCAACAAGAGGTCGCCGAGTCTCCTCAAACTCTCGTCTTTCCCTTCGACCTCGTCGTCGACACACTTTCCTCTTCCGTTTCAGCCAGGCCAGAGGCTACCTCAAGTTTACTTTTGATATCTTACACCGTCAAGCCTGCAGACGTTTCCAACAGTGCACCGCCGCCATCGCACTCAAGGCCCGCTGTTGCTGTTATCTACTGCTTTTCAACCTGTGACCTCTCCTTATAACGCCTGCATCACTTTCCGGTCTGCTTTCTCTTTACTTTTACTTCACTTCTTTCCTTCAACCCAACAGCGGTTCTTGACTTAATGGCAACCACTGCAAGACAGCCTAAGCCCCCCAGGAAGGGCATGGCTGAACCTACCGCTCGGTCTGTCTCCACCGTCACCACTCTACTACAATTTCCTTCGCGTTTCTAATGCAGCTCTTGCTCATTCTGGTCTCAACAGACGTCCGTCAGCTTGGACTTCAAATCGTCCGTCCCCAACATTCTCCCCAGGTCCTCAGAATGCCCGCTTGCCAGGTGGACCTCAAGGCGCAGGGTTTCCTCCATTGGCACAGCAAGGAGGAGCTCCTCGTGCAGATCGTCCCTTCGATCGCGTGCTGCAGCAGCTTTCTGGACTCACGGTGCGCCTCGTTATCCTCATCCGTCACCTTCATGCGCCTCGGCAGTGGCAACGTTACACCCATCATCTCGCGTTACGCACCTCTCCGACACTTGCGGATAGGCTGTCGTCGTGATTATGTGTTTTGCACTGGAGCTGCACTGCCCGAGGCGGCAAGAATTGGTTGTCGCCTGTCATCTGGTGTGTTTACTGATATATGGGTTGCTGTCATAGGGTACTACGATTACGCTCTCTACGAAGAGCGCCCAGCGCTACGAAGGTGTAATCGCCTCGACGAACAACGAGGGTGATACCGCTGGTGTCACTCTGAAGGACGTGAAGGAGATTTCAAGTCCGGGCCAGCCCCTGAAGGAACATCTCTTTATTGCGGCCACGAACATCGACACGTGGTCGTCTGGACCAGCGGACGCGAAGGCGCCAAATGGCGACTGTGAGTGTTCATATTATTACGTCGGATAATGTTGCATACTTATATCGTGTCTGAAGCCTTCAAGACTGATACCGACATCAGTAAGAGCAACGCTACTCGGGAGCGCCCACTGCAAGCCTGGGCAGACGATATCCCGGAAAATAGCACCGCTTCTGGTCGCGGTGGCTTCTCTAACAACGACGATGTTACATTCGGTGCTGGTGCATCCAGTGGTACCAACTGGGATCAGTTTGCGGCCAACGAGAAGCTGTTCGGCGTGAAGGCAGGATTCGACGAGGAAGCTTATACCACTAAGCTTGACAGGAATGCTCCCGACTTCAAGGAGAAGGAGAAGAAAGCGCAGCAGTTAGCAAACGAAATTCTGTCGGTAAGTGGCTGAGATAGCATTAGCCGCTCTATCGCGCAACTAACGCTCCTGAAAAGGGTGCAGCGACTAACTCGCACATCGCCGAGGAACGAGTCAAAGATTTCGTTGGTGAGAATGGGACAAACGAGGAAGAGAAGTACGTTCAGAGACATCAAGCAATTGTGTCCATGGGTGTTGAGCTATGGTTGCAGATACGGCGCCGTGGTCAGGAGCGCTGGCGCTTACGTTCCTCCTGGTGCTCGCAAGTCAGGTTCGTCGACGCCTGCGGCGGCTCCAGCCAAGCCAGAAATCCCGAAGGTCCAAGTCAACGGCGCCGACGGTGTCGCTCCAAAGGACGGTCAGAAGCCTGCTTCGCCTGCGCCTGGAAGTGCTGCTGCTAATGTGAGATGCTGATTGAACTTACCACTCCATCACGCTGTTCTGAACAACGTTCCTACTACCAGTCTTCTTCTGATGCCCTGCCCGCCTTCCGCAACTTCGTCACTAGCGAAAAGGACAGGCTCATGAAGAAGAAGCAAGCCCTCATGAAGAACGAGATGGATAAGCGAATGGCTGAGCTTGTCAAGTTCAGCCAGTCGTTCAAGGTCAGTTATAAATCAATCAGGAACTAAAGTGGTATCTGACTATCTTGATCGCATGTCTTGTCATCCCACGTCATATAGCTGAACAAGCCTATTCCAGAGGACTTGGTCACTATCCTTGCCAAGGACGAGGAAAAGCAGAAGCAGATCCGTGAGAAGTCCACGAAGGACGCCGAGGACGCAAAGGCCCGCTCCATCAGTGCACAGGCTCTGACTGCCGCAGCTCCTCTGAACCCGTCTACCACGTCTACCCATCTTTCCAAAGCCCCGGCCACTGCCAAGCTCCCTGCGTCTGGGTCCCCGCAACCCAACGTCAATGGCAGCAAGCCCGCCGCTCTCACGAAGACGTCATCTGGTGCATCGGCGACCAAGGATGGTTCAAAGAGGATTAGCATGTTCATCCAGGCTATTCCTCCGTTCAAGGGCAAGTCAACCACTGCTGCCGCTGCACCTACGCCCGCTCCCATCCGAACTTCGTCGATCGCGACTCAGAACGGTCCCAACACCCCCCTGTCACCTGGTGGAAATCGCTTGAACGTCAACGCTTCTTCCTTCAAGCCCATTAACAAGGTACCGTCATTGTTAAATATTTGTGGGCCTTTGACTCACTATTTTCCAGAACACGCTGCCTGCGAGTACCTCCTCTGCTACAAATGGGGCCTCTTCGTCATCGTCGCCGAAGCCCAAGGCCGCTGAGTCAAGTCCCACACCTTCTGGTCCTCCGAACCCGTTCTTTGGCACTCGTACGCCCAAGAAGGGTCTGCCGATCCACATCAAGGACGACTTCAATCCGTTCAAGTATCACAAAGTTGCAGAAGCCTCCCAAGTTTGTACGTACAACGCACTCTTGCTTGTTTGAACATGACTGAATGAGCTTTTCAGCCGCGAACTGGCCGTACAGTGGAAAGCGCTACATGCAGCTCTTCCCCTCGCAACCCGCCCCACCTCAGCAGCAGTCCCCACACATGCCCCCTCCTGGTCCACCCGCTCAGCTCCCCCCTCCCACCTTCGAAGAAAACTCCGACCCTGCGTCGCAGCAGCCTCCTCGTCCCGGCCCTGGATATGTATATGCTTACCCGCCTTACGGTTATCCTGGCCAGGTTAGTATGAACGGTGCTGGACCCAACAGTCAGCTGATAATGCTGCAGTATCCCATGCAACCGATGATGCCTGGCGTTGCACCACCACCCGGTCACATGCAGCCTTTCATGCAGCCCATCCCCTACCCTTATATGGCTCCTCCCAACGGTAAGTGAACCCACATCCCCTTTATCCATGTATAATGATTACTGACGGCTATGCAGCAATGTACCCTGGTACTCCCATGGGTCAGATGCCTCGTGAGTTACCTAGTATTATTTGCTAGCGAACCGTAACTGATATACCTACTCAGCTCCGCAAGCTTACATGCCTCCTCCCGGTGCCTATCCTCCACCTCCCAACAGCGCAGGTGGACCACGACCATCAATGCCTCCCACTCCCATCCCCTCGCACGCTCATCCATACTACCACCAAAGTCCACAACGTAAGTTGTTATTTCTCCTACTAAATTCATACCAAGTCTGACATCCACGCTTGTCGCTTAAGTAGTCCCTCACGCCGTCCCCTACCCCATGATGATGCCGCCTCCCGGTGCACCCGGCGCACCTCCCATGCAATACGAGGGCCAGCCTGCTCCTCCGGTGCAGATGCAGGGCGGACATGCGTGAGCGTGCCATTCGCCAGCCTCACGGCGGTTTGCTAGGCCGGTCGAGCGCACGCCATATTCAGATGTCTCGGTATCGAGGGAAAGGACGGCGTGAGCGTGAGCAGGGTCCGTGTTTGTTTTATTAGCCTATCATCCGCTGTGTTGTCTTGGTCTTGTCGCATGTTGTTGTCTATCGCATTTTGCATCTCTACTGTTGTTCGTCGCTCATCAGGACCTTTTGGTGGTCGGTTTGAACTTTGAGATCATCGAGCCGAACATGCAATCGTAAAAGGTATATATGGTACCGGTGAGTTTCACGAGTACCATGGGTTCATAGAATATAGCACGCGTGCAGAGGATGCAGCATCGAGGTGAGAACATATCTCGGAGTGACTTACATTTCAAGTAACTCCGTCATTAAATATTAGGCCACCGCATGCGCAGTAAGTAGTAGTGGCAGTGCAGTCACCAGTGCCAGCGACGAGCAACTTGAGACAAACGACCTTTCAATATTCCATATTGGAGTTCAATCTCACTCCTCACTCTCCAACTATTCCTACGAAGACTGCTAATTATTAGCGTTGAAAGTCTCTCTTGTCCCTGTTTCACATTCCACAGTTGCCTTTGGAGCTGTTGTTCACTAACCCCACACGATTCTGCTAAAAGTACGTTGTCCCTCTTCATCGCCACAACTTGATTCTCTCGCTGATGTTCGTCGCTACGTCACGGTAGAGCCCGGATGAGCACCTTGAGAAGTCGCGCATTAGACTACACATCTCGTCTGCTCCTGTTACCTCAAGTTCGCAAAATTGGTCGCAAGTCTGCACGACCACAAGCAGGCCTAAGCGATGAAGTTGGAAGCCATCTAAACCAATCTGGACATGGACCTCAGGAAACAGGCGGTAGCGAATTACCTGTCGAGCTGCTTCTCCAGATATTCAATCATGTTCCCGCCACAGACATCATTCGATCCCGTGCTGTGAGTACCTTGGGCCTCTCATGAACTTTATTGCGCACTAATTTCGAAATAACTTCGACGTTGTGTAGGTTTGCAAGCAATTTCGGCAGATTGTCGACTATACGCCTGAAATGCAATACAAGATTGAACTGTATGTCTCAGGGTATCAAGACAACGAGGCCAATACCTCTATGGGTGTTTCCGCCAAGTTAGAGGCCCTCCGGAGTCATCATCGGTGGGAATCCATGCGAGATTGGACCTGGGAGCACATTGAGCTTTTGGGCTGGGATCCTCGCATCGTCGAGACCAGCCACTATAGCGGAAATGTCTGGGTGCAATATCTGCAATGGTTGAATATCACGATAGGCGGCGCAGCAGGCCCGGATGGCGACTTCACTGAGACCTGTGAGGCCAAGTGTGTCGCTTTTGAAAAGGCGGCAGATGGCACACCGATCGCGGATAGTTGGACACTATCATTCTCCGAGTCAGCTCGTTTCGATGACTGTATTGCAGATGTGTCGCAAAACACACTGTATCTCATCGGAACTGCAGTAGTGGAGGGACAACGATGCCGCAAGTATGATTGAGTTTTTTCGAGGTCAACTTATAGCGTGATGACTGAAATTCGCGACCTTTTAGAGTCAGAACGGTATCTCTAACAAATGGGCTCATCCTGTCGGAGAAGTTATTTCCCGCCAGCCGTGAGCAGGACCCGGTACCGGGTCATATCCCGACACGAGAACTCAGTGTGCATAAACCACACGGAAGAAGCATTATTGCGTACCTCGAGCTTGTCGGCATCCACGGTGCGGATAAGGTGCAAGCAGAGATTGGACTCCTTGACCTTGAGTCCGGCGAGGGTATAGATGTACGTAACGACTGCACTGGGATACACCATGTCACCGCTGATCATCAGGGTTAGACACTTTCTAGGCATATGCCAAGGAAGCAAAAACTCCGGTTCGTCACTGAGACTATGTTTCTGTTACATGTCATGGACGGCGGCAAATTCTCCACGGAAGTGTACGTACTCACAAGGTCGACTTCGTCGCACAAGGAGAAGATACACCACCTTGCAACGCTCAAATATCCCACTGTACGTCGTGCGTACTTAGGTAAACCAGGCATACTGAGTGGTATCTTCGATTGCGCGCAAGATACCACGGAATCTGGCTGGCTGACCCGTAACGCACCGCCACCGCCATTCCTACGCTCTCATGAAACCCCCCTCGTCACGATCTACCGCAAATTCCGAGGCGTTCAGCTCCTGCATTGCATACCCACATCCGTTTTCACGTCCATTGCGGGACGTCAGGGATCCATCGACCTATCTGCCGAACCAGCAGTCTTTAGATGGAAGTCTTGGGGCCCAGATAATACCCGCTGCTTTATTCACACGAGCCCATGGCCTAATGACTGCGCACCAGCCACGTTTGGATATAAAGTACTCAATCGAGATTTATCAATGCTCGACTTCAACCAACTGGACATCGCGAGAGATCTCCAGCGTATCAACATGACCGCTGCTCATTTAGAGGTGTTCACTGGAAGTCTTGAAGACGTAGACATCCCGGACACCGATATACGGATCATCAGGAGTCCAACCGTCATACCGCGCGGCGAGATCTTCGACAAGGACATAGTCACTACTCTGCCATACAAGAAATTTCAGATCGATTGGGACTGGGACTTTCCAACCCCAAGCTATCTCTATGGAGGAGAGACGTGGATAGCGGCTTCGCGATTCGGAGGCACTGGCAATTGGCCTGTAAGTGCATTGCCCGCCTTGTACATGATTGAGCTAATTATTACACTGTTTCTGTAGCATCAGTTCACACATCATGCGCTAGTTCATAAATCAGCTAAGCTCGCGGAAGCGGTAGGAAGTCACGACGCCGCAGGCTCCGAGAATTAGATACGTATCGGTGACTGGCTCCATGAATAGAATATAGCTTGCATGTGATGATACTAGATGCACAAAATCATATGTGCAATATATCCCCTACCCTTACATGACCCTTCCCAGGGTCCGTGTTTGTTTTGCCTATCATCCGCTGGTCTTGTAGCATGTTGTTTTCTCTCGCATCTTGCATCTCTATTGTTGTTCGTCGCTCATGGGTCATCAAGACCTTTTTGGTGGTCGGTTTGAGCAGGCTCTGAGAACATCAACCCGAACCTGCGATTGTACAACTTGAAGATATGGTGGGTTTCACGATAACCATGGACTCCTAGGATATAGGGCGCGTGCAAAAGTAGGAAGCGTCGAGGCGAGAACACATTCTCTCGGAGTGACTGTTTCGGCGGGATAACCCCCATCGAGCGCTCCGTTCAAGCCAGAAGTTGTTCAAGTTTCCGCAGCATTGTGGCGTTAGCGTTGTTAGCATGTCGTGGCGAGGGACTTGCAATTGAGACGCAGCCATTCGATATTCAAGCTCAATCTCACTCTCCAGCTATCTCTGCGAGCACCACTCATTCTTAGCATTCAGAGTCTGTCTCTCTTTGTCTCCGAGTCTAATCGAACTGCCAGGCTTGAGCCTTGGAACTGCCTCTGCTCACTCGATTCGGATAAGTAGTAAGTACTTTCTGCCTCTCCCTCGCTACACCTTGATCCTGATATATATATTCACTAATATTTGTCGCTACTAGAGCAAGATGAGCACCTTGAGAAGTCGCGCATTAAACTACACAGCTCGTCTGCTCCAATTACCTCGAGTTCGGAGAACTGGTCACGGTCGCGCTGGCAAGTCTCCACAACTTGAACCACAAGCAGGCCGAAGTGGCGAAGTTGAAAGTCATCTAAATCAATCTGGACATGAGCTTCAGAAGACAGGTTGTGGTGATTTGCCTATCGAGCTGTTCCTCCAGATATTCGATCACGTTCCCGCCACAGACATCATTCGATACCGTGCCGTGAGTACCTTGGGCCTCTCAAGGACTTCGTTGTGCACTAATTTGGAACGACGCCGTGTAGGTTTGCAAGCAATTTCGGCAGATTATCGACCATGCACCTGAAATGCAGTACAAGATTGAACTATATGTCTCAGGCTATCAAGATAACAAGAACAATACCTCTATGGGTGTTTCCGCCAGGTTAGAGGCCCTCCGAAATTATCATCGATCCTGGTGGGAATCCATGCGGAACTGGACCTGGGAATGCATAGAACTGGATTGGAATCCTCTTGTCGTCCAAATCAGCCACTGTAGCGGAAATGTTTGGGTGCAATATCAATATGATCTCCTATGGGTGACAGGAAATGGCAATCCCACTGACACTGGCGAGGTCAAGTGTGTCTCTTTTGAAAAGGCAGCAGATGGCACACCAATCGCGGATAGTTGGACTCTATCATTCACATCTCGTATCGATGATTGCATCGCAGATTTGTCGCAGAGCATACTGTATCTCATCGGAACTGCAGTAGTGGAGGGTCAACGATGCCACAGGTATGATTGAGTTTCTTTACTAGTAGAGGACAACTTATAGCATATTGACTGAGATTCCGCGACCTTTCAGAGTCAGAACGGTGTCTCTAACAAACGGGCTCACCCTGTCGGACAAGTCATTTCCTGCCAGCCGTGAGCAGTATCCGGAGCCGGGTCATATCTCGATACGAGAACTCCGTGTACATAAACCACACAGGAGAAGCATCATCGCATACCTCGAACTCGTCGGCCCTCTCAGAGCGGATAAGGTGCAAGCAGAGATTGGATTCCTCGACCTCGAGTCCGGCGAGGTTATAGATGTACGTAACGACTGCACTGGGATACACCATGTCACCGCTGATCATCAGGGTTAGAGACTTACTAGATATACGCCAAGGAACCAAAAACTCCAGTTCATCACGGAAACTATATTTCTGTTACATGTGATGGACGGCCGCAAATTCTCCACGGAAGTGTTCGTACTCACAATGGCGGCTTCGTCGCACAAGGAGAAGATACACCATCTTGCGACGTTCAAATATCCGACTGTAAGTCGTGCGTGCTTGGGTACACCAGGCATGCTGAGTTGTTTCCTCGGTTGTGGGCAAGACAACACGGGATCTGGCTGGCTGACCCGTAACGCACCGCCACCGCCGTTCATACGCTCTCATGAAACTCCCATCGTCACGGTCTACCGCAAATTTCGAAACACTCAGGTTCTGCATTACATATCCACATCTGTTTTTACGTCCATCGCGGGACGTCAGGGGTCTATCGACCTATCTGCCGAACCCTTGGCCTTTGAATGGAAGTCTTGGGGCCCAGATAATACCCGCTGTTTTATCGAGACAAGAACGTTTCCGCCCAATGAATGCGTGTCAGCGACGTTTGGATATAAAGTACTCCAGCGAGATTTATCGCTGTTGGACTTCAACCAAGCAGACATTGCGAGAGACCTGCAGCATATTGAGTTGACCGCTGCTCCGTCAAAGGATTTTTCTGGAAGCCTTGAAGACGTAGACATCCCGGGTACAGATATACGGATCATTAGGAGTCCAACCGTCATACGGCGCGGTGAGGTCTTCGACAAGGACATAGTCACTACCCTGCCCTACAAGAAAATGCAGATCAATTGGGACTGGGACTCACCGACGCCAAGCTATCTCTATGGAGGAGACACATGGATAGCGGTTACGCGAGCCTTAGACGATGCGCATGTAAGTGCATCGTCCGCTTGGTACATGATTGAGCTTGCTAACTGTTTCTGTAGCTAAATTTAACGTTTCATGCGCTAGTTCATAAACCAGCTATGCTCGAAGAAGGGGAAGGAAGCCACAACGCCGCAGATTCCAACAACGAGACACGTGTTAACAGGCTCGATAACTGGAGAACAGATCGTTATGTCTTTGTATGACGTGTTTTGAGAATGCCTTCCAGCTAAAACCAGAACGTTAGGCCACTTGCCATCAATTTACACAGAGGCGGACTTGGCGGGATGATGGCGGCACTGCTGCCGCAGAGGTTCGACGCGTCCCATTCGCTCCAGCTCACGCCTGGCCCAACGGCCGGAGGTTTTT